>LYUA01000054.1:862340-872738 GCA_002093875.1 Calopteryx splendens | reverse complement strand
CTTTTCCATCCTTCTCCACACCCACATATCAAAAGCCTCCAATCTACGCTTTTCATCACGCCTCAACGACCAAGTTTCCGAGCCATTGCAAAACGACATTCCTTATCAACGTCTTTACTAGTCTCTTATTTACATCTTTGCTTAAGGTCCTTGTCATCAAATCTCTCCTCCTCGTAAACATTAATGACAGTAATTTGTTATCTTCATTTTTAATTCTATTTTTATGCTCACATCATATACGTATTTTCAAATTACTTCATTGTTAAAAGTAGTTACTCCTGTAAATTTGTATTCTTAAAAGGGGGGGATCCAAGGGTTATTTTTCATGTCTTAAATTGGAGCTCAACCTGTAGCCTCTTTACAAGAGAGAGTGGTGGTAGAAATCATACATACATGCAAGTTGGGAGAGCAATTTTTCCTTTCATGCTGTATTCGGAAAAATGGCCAAAGCTAATGCATATATTATTAAGTAAGTTTTAAATATAGAATAAGTACGCATTAAATATAGAATATTGTAGAGATATTTTTAATTGCATCTTCATATGTATACCGCCTCTCTCTGATAATTATTTATATATTTATTTTGAAGTTTATCCTAATTCAGAAACAGAAACTGGAAAAACAATGAAATGATACCTGGGTACCATTAGCCAAAATTTTTGGACTTTGGTACTCGTGAGGAACACTTAGGGCTCCATCCTCCTCTTTTAAGATCAGCCTTTGCGCAGATTTCTTATTGGTGGTGGACACACCGAACTACCCAATTCATAGTGGTGCGTAAAACGATGAAATAAGTAGGATGAAAGAAAATAGTAAAATTCATGCTTGCCAGTAATGAAGTAAAAATAGATCCAGTATCCCAATAACTATGTGATTAAATAAACCATGGGTTCGTGCACAACTATTTTATACTGCCGTCTCTGATAAATTTAAAGAGAAAAAAATACGCGTATTTTTTAAAATTCTTCAATGAGTCCCCTAGTTTCCGAGCTATAGGCACCTAAATTTCGAATTTCTTAACCCTTTCGCTGAAAGGGAACGGGGTCATTGTTGTTGCGTCACAAGTAGCTTCCAACCAATCGGCACGCCGCTTACGATCTACCTTGTCGTTAGCCGAGACAAATCCTATGACGTTGTGACCTTAACGGAGCGTGCAGAAACATTTGGGTAATTTTATTTTTTGGGGAAACTGATGACGTCCATGTCCATGACGCCTAAACGACTATAATTTACATATAATGGAGTTAGATGGCTACTATTTGGCGTTTTAATTTCATTTTACGAGATAACGGGTGACCGCAGAATGAAAATGTTTATACTGAAAATCAATTTCTGGGTCTTTATGTTGAATTCGTGAATGAAATTAAGATTTGGCGTCAGATTGAACGACCCCGTTGTTTCAGTGGCAGGGGAGCTAATTCCTGTTTGGGACATTTAAATTACAGGAAAATTTAAGACGACTTAACGATGCAATACCAAAATACGAGATAAAAAACTTATAGTTAGTTATATTAATTGAGAAATATAGAAAGGGAGAGGCGTGGACTTAGAGAAAGATGGACAAAGAGAGACAGGGAAAGAGCTGGAGATAAGGGGAGAGATGGAGAGAAAGGAGAGGTAGACAATAAGTGAGAGAGATGAGGAGAGAGAGGAAGGAAGAGAGAGAGACACGGAGAGACAGAGAAAAAGAGATAAGGAGACAGAGGGACACAAAGAGATAGAGAAAGAGAGGCAGAGAAAGAAAGAAAAGAAGGAAGGGTAATGTTTTGCTTATGGAGATCGGAGAACGGGGAAAGGCTAGCCTCTTTAAAGGACATTATTTACACGGTAATGGGCAGCCGTGCGTGGAGAGATAATTAAAAGACCACGATCCCATTCAATTTCTCCACCCTCCCCTGCTCTCTCCCCTTCATCTCTCGCTCTCGGAATGGGGAGGGAAGGGGGGGGGGGCGCCCTCATCGGCCACTTCCCCACACCCCGCAACTCTTTTTTAAGGGGACTAGCCCAGCTCCACGTGGGAGAAGTGAAACGTATACCTACCTACTCCCATAATGGGAGGGGGGAAATGTGGAACGTTTTGCGAATCAACCCATTTTTTCGCGCGCGGCGTCCAAATGGATAGGTCAGGAATCCGCCGATATATTTTGCGTATTTTTTCTCCCTTCCTCAACCTTCCAACTTCGCTAATGCCGCCGCAGCTTCGCCTCTTCCTCGGAAATCCTCATTAGGGGCACGGCAAGGCTTTTTGACTGGGACGCATACAAATATATTCGCGTCAGCGAGGTCGTTTGCGGCTGTTCGGATCTCGTCCCCCTTGTTCACTCAATTAGCGGGATCCGATATTTCCTCGATGTATTTTTTTTCTTTGGTCAGGTTTAGAAATCGTGGGCTTACCAGGATGTCGAAAGTTGACGGGATTATCCGTTATTTTTTTAAAAAGAAAAAGGAGGTCGACGGAATATAATGCTTTTAAATAGAGTATAAAAAATAGGAGGTCATTAGTGCCTAACAGTAGGAGGTACAACGATAAATAGTAGTTTCAAGCAATTATTTTACAAGGTCTCAATCTCACGAACGACTTCGCAGCGTTATCAAGGCGTCTAGGGCAGGGTTCCTTAACACGCAAACGAGTAAAATATTCGCAGTGAAGCAGTCATTTGACCTCCATGGAGATTGAATCCAGTGGGTACCGCTGTTACATAACCTAGTCATCGTTTATCAACAAATTATCTTGACGTTGGTTAATGTTAAAAACAGACACCCTAGGAGGACGATATTTCTAAAGTTACCATAGATAATATTTTTATCGTTGATGAATAAGGCATTTATCACAGAATTCATAGCCTTTAATGCATTTAACAATTATATATCCGAAAACATCCCAAGGAAGCTATACAGAGTTTTTCGCTGATAGTTTGCAAAAAAATAACAAGAATTCACGTGAAATCGAAGGAAAAAATATATCAGGATGGTATATATGGTAAAAAGTTTATGGCTATTATTATAAGCATGTTTCACTTTGAATGTCGCTTCTTTCGTATGTTTTGTGATAAAGAAAATGTGTAGAATTCGTAAAACAATTCCCTCTTATGGAGAGAACGATGAAATGGCATATTTGGAATGAAATTCAGGGCTTTTAGGAGTACCGTGACCGAGCCTAACTTAAAGAATGGGTCAGTCACGAGTGATATTTATCTCAAATCGAATTCGCGCTCGTTAGTTACATTCATGGAAAGAGCATATGCTTTTCAAATATTTAATTGACCAATACTATTGATGCTAAGTATACCAAAGATGCGCTGAGTCATTAAAAAACTTCTGAAAAAGCACAACTAATACGTTACCAAGTGCCTCCTTATGGGGAAACTTCGAAGGAATAAAAATGTTCGCAATTCGAATCGTTGAGAGATCCACTGTCTGACGATTTCTGTTTGGCAAGCTCATTAAATGGGTCAATAACGGCAATCTCAAAGGTTAAACTTTGATCTGGAGATTCATCAACACGTCGTAAGAAGTGGAAAGAAATTGTTCTGCCAACTGGTGGTTGAGATGAAAGTTTAATCAAAATGAAAGTGAATTACAATGTAGAAGACAGTTAATGACAAAGAAAAAGGCAGTGAATAAAATAATGTAAAGATTGAAGTCGTTAAAGTAAATAATTTCTCGTAACGAGGTGCTTCTATTAATATTTCATTGATCTTAATAAAATCCATCACCATATCTAGAGTGTATTATTACAGCAAATTATTGAAATGAGTGGATAAAACTAAATAGAACAAATAGGAAGTATGAGGATTTTTTTCATAACCATGAGCAGCGATCTTCTCAGTGGAAGACAATTTGGAATTTATAGACAGAGAAGAACACGGTGTAACGAAAACATCTTTAGACTTTCATGATCGCTATCGTTTGGTATAGATATAAATCATACGTAATTACACTACCTAGATATTTAGTATTTTCAATTAGACTATCAAAATTACTAAGTACCTTATAATAACTAAACTGTTATTTTCCTTTTTCTCTTACAAAACGCTAAATTAAAAATAACCATTAAAATGACTTCCATTCCAAAATCCGATATTATGAACAGAAAGAGACACAGAATGCACGCAGTAGATGAGCTGGAAAAGTATCCATTGGAAATGCAGACAATTTGATAGGTTTTCTAACTCTCCTGGAGAAATCTATCACTTTTCGATAGCCAAGTACAGCAAACATCCTTTCCCCCAAATCGTAACCGTCCTTCGTCTTCCCTCCCACGTTTTCCACATCTGAACTATCAATATGAACTTTAAAGCAAAAGCCGAATATTTACACACCCCCAAAACGATCCTAGTCTTTTTTTTAACTTCTAACGTTTCGCACATCAGTTCTCCAAGTCCCGAAGGACGATTCCCAGTCCCACCATCGATCCGATTCCCCATTTGTCTTACATTCCTTTCTCCCAACACTGCATTGTCCACCAAGAATTTAATCCTACCAGTCTATTTTTGATGATGACTGATTGACTGATTTAAGTGCCTTCCCATTTTGGGAAAGTTTAAAAATGGTCGTAATCATATGCTTGCCAGAACTAAAAACGCGAGGGTGATCAAAGTAAAATGCATGGTTATACACATACAATGAAGAGAATTTTGATGGCCCTCATTGGAAATGTTTAAAAAATGAATAACCAAAATTCGCGATGAAAACCCATAATGTCACATATGCAACCAAATTGTATACACATAGTACAGGTAGAGGGACACAGGTACTATTCAGAGGTAAAAATGGTAGAGGACAGAGGTACTTATTGTAAGAGTATTGTAAGAGAGGCATTCATTGTAAGACTAATAGGATTCGCGCCGAGACGGACGCACCGAGCTGCCTCATTTTCCCGGGAAAATCTTGACAGAATATCAAGCATGCATAACTATCACTGTTTGTAGAAGAAAAAATAAACTTAGCATAATGTAAGATTAAAATGTAAAAGTACAGTGGATTGAGCGCAGAGCTACTAACCGGAGGGCTCGGATTAGCTTTCGGGTGAAGCCTCTGGGCACCCTATGCTTAACCCAAGCTGTGAGAATTTTAGAGTACCTTTGCATTGATTTCTGTGGCAAATATTAGATTGAAATAACTATGCTTTCTATTGGCTTTAACGGTTGTTAATTATATTCGATCGATTACTTCAATTATATTTCCAAAGGGAAATATGCCTGAAAAAATATATTTGCTCTCCGAATACTGAAATGACAAAATTCTTCTACAAGAAAATCTTCAAATAAATGTCTGTTGGGAGTCCATATACGAGTTTCGAATCACGTGGTTCCGATGCCCTAGGCCATCTGTTAATCTATATAGGTGTGCATGTGCTCGTTGCGGCAAAGACAAAAAGGAAAATACGAGATTCTGGGGTTAAAAGGGTGCACACGTGTAAGTTTCACGACGCACCACTCTTGTGCGTTATCATCCACGCTCACTGCCATAATAGCCTTCTCATCTCAGAGGTACATCGGCTGCCCCCTCCACGGGGAACTGGGATCTGGAACATTGCATCGCTGCTCCATTTCATGAACTGTGTGCGAGGAGCTGAGGAAAACACTCTTCGTTATGCCTTGGGGAAATATCCGACTTTCATAAAAAGCTGACCCGTCTCTGGTTGTCATTTTTTAACTAGGTAAAAATGCTTCACATTTTTGTGGCCTGGTCATAATATTCGGCAATTATTCTCTCGATACGTGTTGAATAACATGGTGCACATTTGTTGTCGTGTTTCTGTTATAAAAATTGATACACTCTTAGTGTCAAAAATCATGATGTTAGAAATTTGAAATCAATGGACGCCTTTTTTCTCTATGTCATCATTAGCCATCCAATAAAATGATTATTACACCCTATGCAATGCTAGTGTTCTAATGCCCAGAAAGCTTAATTACAACGTATCCTTTTTAGTTTAGCCTAAGCATTTGTCCCTTGGTCTTTCTCGGGTGAACTTTCCTTCTATTTTTCCTTCCATTATGCTCCCAACTTTCATTTCTGCTTCAGGTGTCCACATTCCATCTGGTTCTTCCTTTCTGATTAATGCTCCATATAAATGTACTCTTATGCACTTCCTCGCTCCACTATTTATCTTGAGCCTCCGTCACCAGCACTAGATTTGCACAAGATTCCAATCTAGTTTCTAGCGGTAAGAACTAGTGCCTGTCTCTAATCAATAAAGTGCCATACTTCACACGAATGCTTCCACGCAATGCTTCATTATTTTTGAATTCATCTTCTTTGTGCTCAGTGGTTGCCTCTCCGTGCTCAACGCCTTCTTAGCTTGAGCTAAGATCCGCTTCATATCCGTAGGACTCCTTCCACCTCATGCTTGCTACTTCCAAGATAAGTGAATTATCCCACCTGTTCAAATTTCTCTCCTCGTAACGCATCTTCCAGCAGCTTTTATCATCCGCATGTAAGAGTTTAGTTATTTATTTTTCAAATGTAATGAGTTAGCTGATAGAGAGAGCAGCAATGAAAGCACTGAAATAAAGGAATACCTAGAGAATACAACCAGGGTTTATTTTTTTGCTTCGTGGATTTCGAGAATGCCTTTGATGGAGTAAATTGGGAACAACTAATTAGCTTAATGCAGAAGATAGGAGTAGACTAGAAGATACTAGATTAATCCGAAACTTGTAAATGTCACAGACTCCAAAGGTAAGTATCGGATGGAGAATCGGGATAGGCAGAGGGATAAGAAAGGGGTGTCCATTATCATCTTTGTTTCTCAAAGTACAGGCGGAGGGCAAGTTAAGCATGAGAAGGAATGTAGATCTGAATAAAAGGTGGTGGGGAACTCAGCGAATCAGATTTTTGGATGATTGTGCATTAGCTACCAGTCTGTCATGTGTTCACAAGCATTGCTGAGCGCACAACATAACCAGTTTGTTAGTGGGATAAGAGTCACTGAAAACAAACGAAGGTAATGAGGTCCTCAAGAAAATAGATAAGATGAAAATTAAAGTTTGAGGGCAAAAACTAGAGCAGGTAGAACAGTATACTTACCTATTCAGGAAGTTTTTCATAGGAGGGCGGGCAAAGTGGTAATGCTATTAGAAGAAGAACTTCATTGGATAAAGAAACTTTTACTAAAAGAATCACATTTGCAGCCTTGATGTGGTGGGAGGAACTCATAATGAAGCACGAAAATACCTTTTCCACTTATAAAAGAATTTATTTATGACGTGCGTTTCGACTCTCTGAGTTATCATCAGGTACAAGACAGAAAAAAGCCTAGAATATAATATATAGAGAATATTTATAACATAGAGTCTATATATATATGCACATATATATCTATACATAGTCTCTATATTATACATAATCTCTATATATTGCATTTTAATCTTTTTTCTCTGTCTTGTACCTTATGATAATTCAGTGAGTCGAAACACGCGTCGTAAATAAATTACTTTATAAGTAGATGAGTGCTATATTTTCGTTCTTCATTTGACAAAAAGAAGGAAGTTCATGACATGCACTTTGGGTAATAATGTAAATAAAAAAAACAAGGAAGATTTGTATGGCTCTGAAAGTTGGTCGTTAAGGCAAGAAGTCAAACATAGGTTGGAGGCTTTTGTGATGTGAGTGAGGAGAATGATGAAAAAGTGAAATGAACAAAAAGGAATAAGAATGAATAAGTTTTGGACATGGTAGGGGATAAGAGAATTTTGGGGAGAAATTCAAAGAAGGCAGGAAAAGGAAATCTAAGGAATGCATACTGAGTGGCAACCGATCGTTGAAGACTGTGCCTCCCTCGTTTCTCTGCTCTTCCTGACTTCAATTTGGTTTTCTTATAAGTTGACTTTATCACCTTAATCCTTCCTTGATTATTCGTGTTAAACTTTGGACGGTTGTGAAACAAGACTTCACACCTCTCGGTCCTATTTTTCTTCGATATTGCAATCTTTGCACTTTACTGTAAACCTCCGGCAACTATCCACTTTTATAACCATCTTTTATAATAGTACAGCATGTCTTAAATGCAGTGTAGTACAGCATGTCTTAGCTTTATCTCCAATTTTCTTGATGATTCCTCCGAGAATTCCGACAGCTCCTGGCACTATGTGTTTCTCCAGGTCTGGCTTCCGAACTCACCTTTCAATGTATCAGGGTCTATACCAGCCTGGATCCACCTCGTTTCAATCTTTCATTATGTGATCTTCCTGAGGATTCGGTCCATGATACACTTTTTACAACATACACCTGTTTCATAAGTCATCAACTTCTACTAGAATATACCCATTCGCATCCCCGAAGCAGTAGAATTTCATTATTTTTCTTCGAAAGTGACCCTTAAATAGCATTTATTCTGGTCCGCTGTTTTCTTCTTTTTTGTATCGTTGATTTCTTATGGACAACTATCAACCCATTCGTCCTTTGCCTTATAAAATAATAGAATGGGTTGGTTTTGTAACTTCTAACTAATCTTTCTAAAATACCTAATTCCGTGCACCTCACATGAGTATCTTCTGTGCGGATGCTGTATTTTAATGTTGGTCTCATACAAAAACAGTTTTGAAAAGATAAGCGTAGTAATAAGAGCGTGAGGAGAAGAATTTCCACCATAAAGAAAGAAGGATTTACAAAGGGGAGAAAATTAAAGAGAGAGGGCCTTGAGTTGAGACGCAGAGGAAAGATCAGTTAACACTAGTGACATCAAGAGGTTGAAGGTTGTGAAAAACGGGAGAATGTTGGCTTTTCGGGATAGAAGGAGAAGAGAAATAAATATACTATGTCGGCAACAACATGAATGGATGTAGAAAATATGAGAAACTGAAGAAGGATAAAAGAGATTGCAAGTTTTAATGTTTGGTTATTTATGGCATTCGATCCGTAATTTTCTTTTCCAAGAGAGAGCTCACGTGGCGATGAAAGAGGATATACCTACCAAATTTGACCTTAGTCATTACAATTATTTTCCACCCCGGAATTGCTTTTATGACTTACGAACATGGTTCCACACTACATTAATGTATTCATCATACTTAAGTGCTTTTTTTAAACATTCCCGTTTTTTCACGAAAGTTCAAAGCTTTCCTTTCTTTTTCAAGACGAAATTTCTTGATTAAAAGAAGCGTTTGAAGGACATATGCGAAGGGATTAGTTACTGGAGCCACAAGATCACGGATTTTTCCATTGATTTTCTTATCATTTCAAGCATCACTTTCCCCTCATTTCATATGACATCCTCTTTTTTGAGTCCATGATTGGTTTAAATCAAGAGAACACTTTTAATTTAAAATTATGGTCTATATTTATCGATACACATTCGTTGGGCTAAGAGAATTTCTCACGGCAACGTGAGAGAAAGAGCGAAATATCTGTGTTTTACTAACTCGATACTCTTATACGTGCTGCCTAATTCATAGGGTATTATGTAATACTGGAATGTCGCGAGTAATTAATTCATAAAGCAGTAATGAGAAAGAGATAGAGATATAACTTGAAATTTACTATTAATTTCGTATCCATTAATAGGGATTAATCGCGGTTTTATTCAATAGCTATAGCATTTATTCATTTCAAAAATAATAATTTAGACATGTAAAATGTAAAGGGAATTCTTTGACCCGATCGATTCGTCCTGAAGACGCTACTGATTGCATTGCAACAGATTTAGGACTTGATCCAAATACAACTTAGAAATGACGAGTTGTTGTTTTGTTAAGGTATATTTTACTTGAATGCTGCTTGTTAATAATACACGAGATAATACCTAAATTTTGCATCTAGCTCCATAGCTACCAATTCGATAATGAATTATGATAATTAAGGCAACGTGAGGAAATAGCGGTTAGATATTATGAAACATTTGGAGAGCTATTATTTTCAGGTGCAGCTGTGAATCTAAAGCATTAAGTACCTATCGGATGCACATTCACCTTCAGCAAACCATGGTGGGGGAAAGGCCTACTTGAGTGCTCAATGCCGAAAAACGGAAAGTTAAAAGGATTTCGAGGAAGTTCAATAGACGTACATCATGTTCCATGAGTCACCGATATGAAATTTAATGAAACCTCGCCGGTCATGCCCTCTTACCTGACGTTTTCGACCTAGAATCCACGTCCCTTCCCCCTCATTGGAACGTGTACTCATGCGCCGGAACGGGAACATTACCGCCTGTTTTCAGCGTTCAGCAAATGAGTATTGCTTCCTCCGGCAAGACAAGAAAGGTCACGAGATACACGACCATAGCATCACAAATCATGCTCCATTAGTCGGTAGCTGAAATAATTAATCATTGGTTCGGCAATTTGATCTATTTCAGAGCGTTAAAACGAACACCGACAGTGAATTGAGCACATGGCAACAAAAAACCAGCAAAGGTGAATGGTTCATAGACCAATAAAGCTACACACGAAGTAA
>LYUA01000054.1:769946-785795 GCA_002093875.1 Calopteryx splendens | reverse complement strand
AAAGCTATCAGGGAGTGAGGGAATTAACACTTAGTAGGGGAGAATGGAGGATTGCATTAAACCAATCTTAGGATTGAAATACTGATGATGATGATGATAGGTAATTAGTCGGTATAATGATAAAAAATAAATTTAAATATATAATTATTGGCCGATATGCTGGTTGGCCCAAGAAAAGCGCCTAGTCAGAATTATGCAACCTCGTGAGGTGTCGCAGTGAGTGGAATTTCTTTAAAATAATTGCTAAATTTTAGAATTTTAACATGGCTCTGGCGTCGATCTGTGCCAAAAATTTTATATAATTGACTCGCGATTCATTTTGAAAATTATTAACTGATAGGGATAGAAAACTAGGCATCAGAAAGTCTATTTGAAATTCTTCTTTCCTGATTTATCTTAAAATTACAGATAATTCTTAAAACATCAAGTAGATCGTCAAAATTTCACTTCTCCTTAAACGAATAAATTTTTCTTAGATTTTTTCCACGTTATTCATAATTCTTTCAGATGACTATCTAACGTTCACTTGATACATTATAATTTTTATTTTTTATCAGAAAGTCATAGATACCATCCGAAAGCATTAGGTATCCGACATATTTTCTTTTCGTCAAAAAGAATTGAGATGATTCTTAAGTATAGATGCCAATTTCTTACTAAAACTGGAAAGATTCAATTGATAAAGACAAAAAGTTCACAGGAATTGTCATTAGTATTTGTAATATATTCCTTATTTACTTCTCACGTGATCGGAATCATGCGAAATATAATTTTCCTTAACATAATCCTATTGACTTTGGCAATCTAATGATCTCACTGTAAACACAGTATTACCGAAGGGTGAATTAAATTCGGGATAATGTAAAATTCAAAAATATATTATTTAATAATAATTTTAAAAAGAGAGAAAAAAGAGAAAAAGAGAAACGGAACGCAGTGAGTTGAGAACTGCTGATTGGGCAAAGCAACCACTATCTCATCAGCCATTAATTTGGTAGCACCAAGTAGGTATGCATCAAAAGCGCTGTCGTATAGAAGAAGCAGAAATTCGTTAAACGCAGAGTGGAAGAAAAAATAGAAAAAAAGAAAAGGAAGAAACAATAATTCGCGAGTTGAACAAAGTGCGTAGGGAGGAATGCCCTGGGAGTGAAAGCACTTATGAAAGCACACAAAAGAATCACACGATTGCTACTTATCCTGGGAAGACCCCAGTAGGCTCGAAGACTGAATCCCGGATTAAATTTATTCCTAAAGTATCAATCGTGCGATTATAAATACGGTATTCACAAAAGTTCCTTTACCAAATCGGCAGGTCGGACAATAACAAAAAAATAAGGGAAATGATATTATCGAACACACAGATTCAAGGATTACTTTTTTCCTTGAACAATTCACGACCATAACACAGCGAAAAAACATCAAATGCACTTCTCCTATTTAAAACCTTCTTAGTCTGTATTTTCGAGGCTGGTATCTACATACCCTGCCACATACCATTGTGGTGGATGGTAGTCAACGTTCTAAATGCAAACGTAGAAAACACAACGAATAATAATACAGTTTCCTAGATCCCTAAGGTTAAATGATTTTCATTAGGAAGAAAAGACATTGCAGAGGAGGAAAGGATTTTAAAGGAATTATAGGGAATAAGGAAAACGTATGCTTAAAAACTTAGGCAGAAAGCAATGCACATATTCAACTGATAAACATCACGGCATAATTTCTACGCAAGATGGTTTCTGCAATGAAAGGCCGCTCTAACCTAGAAACCATGCACTCCCCACGAAAGACATAATTTACGCTCACGTACACACACCTGCTCATCACTCATAGATATCAACGAACGAATATTTAAGAGAGGAAGATTCGCAGCGAGTAAAAGAAAAATGGCGCTGATGATAGAAAAAAGACGCATACGTTACCGCTCAGAGGACACCATTCTGCTTATTGGAAAAGTACTTTCGCCTGCAGGGAGGTTACCTTACAAGTACATTATTAAGCCGCGCTAACGATATTCTTTTATCATGCAATAACCTTACCCACAGCATTCAACAATTACGAATGTTGGTTTGATAGGGAGGGTACAGATCAGCTAATACTAAGTCAAACGGCGTGCGAAATTCATACAAGGGTAGGGAACCCAGTTCCTTTCACTGCTTCACCCGTGGTTTCCTCAGGAAGATCTGGTATCCAATAAATCACAGTTTTGATGAAGATGTAGGTGACCAGAGGTGTCAGTCGGAATCAAACAAGGGATCCCAAGTTTTTAGCCCAGCGCTCTGCTAGCTGGTCAACATACACGGCGTTTTTTCCTAATTGAAGAAAATTTTTATTACATTGTCTACTATTGCAAGGTCTTAGATCTGACCTTCTACATTTTATACTATCTACAATTTAAAATTTATTGGTCAGCACGGATTTTTTATAACATTTTTCAAAGGTCTATCAATCAATCATTTCTCATTCACTAACCTTTTCACAATGTTTAATTATGAATGAAATGTACATAACTCATGTTTACCTAAAAGAAAACGACATGGATAAAATTCTTGCGATATTTGACAAAAAATAGAGCTGGCATAACTAAATATTATACAGAATTTTGTGGAAGGGTACGACAATATGATTGCTTACAAGCACTGTATCTCTTTGAACAGTCAGATTGACATAAAGAAGTTTATAAAGTTCTTGTCTAATATGAACAAATACATTTAATGAGCCGAAAGATAAAAGGAAAATCACATATCTGATAAAACAATTGAATTAACGAAGAACAGAGGAAAAAGGGATTCATTCTCAGCCTAAGGGTAAGTATAGTAAAACATTACACTCGCCAACAAGGCATTGGATGTTACATTCGTCGATTGGAGAAGACCTTTGTAACTGTCGAGTAAAAACAGATGGCCAAATTGCTGATAAAATTCTGGATCACAACAAGAGACATAATAAACCAGCTGTAAAGAAATAAAACACCACTTGGCAAATTAAATACGTAAAAAATAGAAGCAAAAATAAAGAAATCAGTTACACAAGGAAGCGATCTCTGATCAGAAATGCTACATATTCACTGTGAAATGAATAAAAGAATCACAAGGAGCGCGAGCATCAAAATAATCCTGGAAGAGTCACGGTGAAAAGAAGAATTGAGGTGAATGAAAGAACTAAGAAGTATAAGAGAAGAAAACGTTGAAAATCTGTTTCGTGGATGACAATGCGGTAATAGCAGTAAATCGAGAATACCTGCAGCCATCCTTAAACGTAATGGACCAAATAGGAACTTCAAAGGTATAACATGAAAATCACTAGGAAGAAAATGAAAATCATTGTGTGCGGAAGAGATCAATTCAAGGCAGATATCGTACAAAGAGGACAATGAAGAAGAAGTAAAAATTTTACTTGCTCTGAATTTTATCATATTAGTTTTTTGAACTTGTATTGGATGAAAGGATCTCGACATACATCAAGGGCATAATTCCTAAGGCTAAGAAGGAGTTCATGCCGAAGAGACAACTACTGCTCTCAAATTAGGTATGATTGCAAGCTAGGAAAAAATACGAGAACACATTCGAATGCAAGTACATGTGGTATCTATGAATAGGTGACATGTACCTTTGGAAAAGTAGCTCATAGAGGATCAGAGCTCAAAAAAACGGTTCTGGATGTGGATCCTGAAGATCAAACGGACTGATGAAGTGAGAAACGAAGAAGCGTACTCAGGAGTGGAAGAGAAAAATGTAATAGGGATAATTATGAGAAAAGGAAGATCTGCTTTGATCACGTTAAGACATTAATTTGTGAGGAACATAATAAAAGGAAATATTGAAGGAAAAGCTCCACAACGAAGACCAAGGAAAAAAGTAACATGTAGGCCAAATGAAGAGAATGCATAAGGCCGAAGATGCATCAGAGCGTAAGATAATTATCATTGAAAAGGGAAAAAATAAATCCTGCAGTCTAACAATATTCGGATTGAATACTGATGATAGACCCATATTTGCGTTAAACTCAGAAGAGAACCTTCATCTTCAGCCGACCTCGGTGGTACGGTAAAACATAGCTTGCCCATCCAAAGTTCTCCAGTTTAATTCCGCTTAGGAGAGTTTTTTACAACTGGACTTTTTATGATCATACTTCTTTGATAAATTAACAAAAAGGTCCATAATTGCAGTTCCAACAGAGCATTAAATAAATTACGGATTCGAGATAAAATTATCAAGTATCATTCAGTTACCGTACCAATCAGTTTACGTGATTTTAATTACCTGGAAATTATGACTTTATCAATTAACTAGCTGTTTGTGTTAATTTCATCACTTCCCTACATCATTTAAATTTCCAATACCTGTTGAGGCTTATCCACCAAGAATTTTGGAAAATTTACATCGCCGTGGTTAGTACTTACTAATCTGTGCTCAAGTATAGTCCGGTCCGTTTTCTCCGTTAAAACGAGTCTCGATTGGAGGCCATTTTCCTGAGAAAAAATATTGGGAGTATGCGCATAGCATTTCTGAAGCTCGTGGCGTACTACTTAGGGTCTCCCGATCAGCGATATAAATGGCTCAACACGCACGTTAACCCAGACATTCATAGGGAAGGAGGATTTATCGTTCCCCTTTCACCTCTCCACCCGTTTTTTCTTCTTCCTCCAATCGCGCGGCCTGCTACTCCTTGGCCCAAAGCGCGGGTACCAAGGAACAAGTTTGCCGGCTTTGCGATTTTTTTTTATTCTCCACCGTCTCACATTCCTTATTGCCATGACACACGCACCCCTTGCTCTAGCGAATAGAATCTGCAGAGCCAGGGGGAGAGTGTTAAAAGGCGGTTGTTTATTCAATCACGGAATAACTATGAATCTCTTCACGGGTGTAAATTTTAGTCTTAATATCCTGGAAGGGTGGGGCAACAACACTGCCCTAACCCTCGTTTACACATTTCATAAAAATAGTATTGCCTTTTAGCAACCTACATTGTTATAAAAAAATGAGAATATTCAAACCAGAAGAATCTACGGACGTTTTATAATATATTAAAAAAAAGAATCTGCACACTTTCTTGAAAACTATGTGCATGGATTATTTAAAAATTTAAAATGAAATTGTCTCAACTTCGGGTGAGTATGGTATAGGTAAGTGCTGCTCCGAGCCCCTCAATTAAATAAGGGGGAAATTTTCAATGGCCGTATGTAAGTGAACAGGAAAATAAGGCGTCTTCATGGTCCGGGAGGTCGCAGCTCTAGATTGGCTCTATTTCCCAAAATCGAATTCTTCATACTTAATTGCTTGCGCCAATCTTTCGCACTGCTCAAAGGATCGAATAAATATATTTGGCTCTTCCCCATCCATAAGATAAAGAGAAGAATCTGTACAGACGGCTGGAACTCGGTCAATGGAGAGCACAAGGAAAGAATCAACAAAACGCAGTTTGAATTAGGGAAACGAACTGTCTAAGGAGAATGACTGGTGGAGCTCTGCCACGATATTGTCGTGACGAACACACTCTTCAGGAAAAATCAATATTGAAGATCATAATGGAAAATGTCGAGAGGCATCAGCCACAAGAAAAATTTACTCTATGGCTATCCAAGGGAAGCACGGAAGCCATTATGAATTAGTATAAGAGTTATCCCGGCGGATATAAATAAAAATAAATAATGACCATGTGACAGTAAATAATGGTCACGACCATTGAGACCGCCCGCAATACAAGAAAGTATAAAGAGTACAAAACGTAAATTCAGGTGGAACACAACAATTTTGAGGAAAATATACGGGAGACCACGGCGACCGGAGAAAATCTGGATACAGGAAAAGAGAGACAATCGCAATTAGATGGAATTGTATAATGAAGGCCATAACAGGAGTAGCGAAAAAAACTCCTGAGCAGGGGAACTGGCAAGAGGTGTCCGTGAATAACGATGAGACAAAATACCTAATAGAATAAATAAATTATACAAGAACCAAATAAAGGAGGAGGATATGTACATATTATGAAAACCATGCCTGGAGATTAAATGGGATGCAAGGAAGAGAGGGCTGAAAGCTGCTTTGAGGAAATCAACGAACACGAGTAAATGGGAAGACCGAAACAATATTTTAGCTGGCAAAGAAGACTTCGTGAAAAGGCATACGAGCACTTGAAATTCTCTCTCAATATCCCCCACTAAGCACATAACTTATAACCCCGAGACATTTTACGAGATACTTTTCAAATGAGTCTAAAAGAAGACACATACCTACCTACAGTGCTCGATGTCAACAAATCCCACGCATATTTGCGAATGGGGTTTGTTTCGTTACTGCTAGAAAAGTCCTTGCAAATCACGGCTATGCACTTGTTCCAGCTTATTAAGATCTTCATCACACTCTTCAACTCAAAGTATTTGGATGATTTATGTCTTTCTAGATGTTATCAACCCTGAATCTGGGGAATTTATTCTTTAGGTTTGTTAACCAACGGCTGGCTTTATTCCTTCATTTTTCGATGTCCTTTCTTCACCTAATATACAAAGGGGGCTGATAAAATTTTCTCTGGACAAACAGGAAGGGAATAGATAAAATTTTTCAATGTTTCTCCCCTAGTGCCAGTAATTTTTTTAATCAGCACAGTTATCATAAACTATCTTCTCCCTTATATAAGCCCTTCTCTAACTCTAAATTCAGTAAACACAATATCGATAGTACCATATCATTTAGTTATAAATAAAATAATGGAAATAATATGAATTTTAAGACATTATAATTTTATTTACATATTTCGCTTGTAATAGAGAAAATCGTTTCCCCTAAGTTAAAATCACCTGACTATGCGATTAGGAGAACGGACTAAACGGCTTACGATCCAACAGCTGGACGAATCTTGCGCCACGAGAAAAAAATTTGATCACCTTATAGCAAATAACATATGTTATACACAATATCAAAAATATATAAATTAATAATCTTTCAAGAGGTACCAATACGGGATTTTAATTCTGAAAACCATTGAACAAGACATTATGTCTTGGAAAACGAGTTTGTATGGAATACAGCTTGGCACAAAAGAAAAGTTAAAAATAAGTAATTCAACGTAAATTATGGAGGAACCCGGCATGTAAAAAACAGGTGTCATCTTCTTCCTAAACCTTTTTTGGCAGCATAATAGTAGCAACAACCGCACTATCATTAAAGTCATTTAAAGTCCATAATAATAACATTTCCAGGTCACAAAAAAATGACCAAATTCATTTCAACTCACGTTTGAGCAAATTATATCTTGCAATATAATTAATTGCAACGCCCGTTGGAACCGGAGATTTAGCATTAAAATATATGTTCGGTGATAGTATAAAAGATATAAGCAACTTCTAATTACCTACTCGAACTTTGTTTATTTTCATAAATCAAATAATATATTATTAGATACAAAATAACACAAATGGAGGAAAAACACAGTTATGCCATTGGTCGGTGGTAAAATTATAACTTATTCCATAATTATGAACGTGAAATTTATAGATTAAGCTTTAAGTAAAATGAAAGCAAAAGATATAACTGAGAGACATGAGATTTTTAAAGCTTCTCCATAATTGAGTAAATAAATTAGCTAGGTATATTTCATTTATATATTTAGTGGCCACTAACAGGAGGGCCAGGGTTCGATTCCGGGTGACACCTCTGGGAACCGTCAGTTCCAACCAAGTTATGTACCATTTTTCGGGTACCAGGTCAACCTGGGAAATCACAAGCAGTACAGGGAAAGGAACTGCCCACCCTACCCTTATGTGTGAATTTTACATACCGTTGGGCTTAGTACTGGGCGAGCTCAACTACCCTCTAACCTACCAAACCGACCGGTTGATTACTGTGATTTTATCGTAGAATGCCTGTTAAATAGATTTGTAAATGAAGTGGTAAAGAACAAATGAAAATTAATTAGTATTGAGTGAATATACGTAATAACGATTCTCATAGTTTGTCTGTTGAATCGCGGAAGTTTTTTCTACCATTAGTACAAAATGAGGGTAATGACTCTATTATTATCTCACTGTGGATACATCCACCACTTAAAAAAAGTATATTATTATTTATGAAATAAAATTTCCTATTCTACATTCTACCTTCTTTTCCATTTTACGACATATTAATGAAAAAAGTGTCAGGATTTTTGTTTAATTGCTGCAGGTTGAAATGACGCACCTTTTATGCTTATTATTCAGCAATTTTGCGCTATGAAAATGTCTATGGTATAAAAATGACGGTAATGCCTAAGTATTGACTGACGCTTTCATCATATTATACATTATATTTTACGGCATTTGCGATCCAAAAACGTACATTCAAGGGCCCAAAATTTTGGCCCGACAATAATTTGTTCAATTAAAAATTCTCAATGACGAGGCACTATTCCGAAAACACGAAAAATATCCAGAATATCAATTAAATGATAAAATTTCTGTTAATATCAGCTAACTTTAAGGTTCCTTCTAGTGAAATCAAGTCGAGTAAATACGACTCATAAATCGTGCTGAGCAGTTCGTACTGTCATAGTCCCAGGGTACTACATTTAGGACAGGTTCTGGTACTATCAAAGTCTGAGAAGTTTACATTTACAGTTGGAACATCCCAAGCAAATAGGGAAAGCTGGAATGGATTCTAAAAGAATTTCTGCGCTAAAGCAGGTTGTAACCAAGCAGCATGAGTTCACGGGACTCGCCTGCGGAAACCCGTACTGGAGGAGTGATGGAATGACCGATGGGGGTATCAAAAACTGTAAGGATACTTTTAATGAGTTTTTTCGTTGCAAGCCTGCCGTCCAGTAAACTCTCAGTATGATTATCCCCTTTAATAACTGAAATATGAAATCATAACACAGAGGGTGCAAATGTATCGCAGGAGAAAGAGACAGATGGCGAAGAAGAGAAGGAAGTTGGTCATAGTGCATCTCGCGTTCCAGTTCCAGCCCTCGAAGAACTAAGTCACTAATTCTTCATTGGATTTGTTTCGAAGGACTAATACAGGTGCGACTTCCGCCCTAAATGCGAACATAATGCAACAGATCATTAGAGTCAAAGGGATTAACCTTGTTTCCGACGACATAGATTCCTTGACCGATGCACTTCTTGCGTATGGCATTACCGAGCAAGGTTTTCTCATGATCCGAATGGGTCATCAACCTAAGTCCATCGATCTTTCCTCCTCACCTTGGTTAAAACAATAATTAAGGAAATATACCACGTGGTCACTCCTTGACTGGCTATCTAGAATGCTTCAGGTGGCTTTTTAACATATTTTTAATCAGTAGATTTTTTCTTTCGCGGGTGAATATTTAAGCTGGGGTAAACCAAGCACCGTCAAGACATAAAATTTATATCAATGAAGGTTAAGTTAGGTACTTACAATTAGTGGGGACACATTCCAGTAAAATAATGGTCCTACTGATTTTACTAATTGTTGAGATGAATACAAAAACTAAAGGCGGTATTATAAAGTTATTAAAACAGTTAATTATTATGAAAATATAAAAATCACAGTTTAAAATAACTACAAGAACTACATCGAGTAAGGTTTCAAAGTGAATAATTCTTAAGAAGATTACTCAATCATTTAAGAGTACTGCAAATGGATTTGTATTTATGATTATTGAGAGGTAATAAAATAGTGCCCTCGTATCTAGTTCAGTGATAAATAAATTATACCTAATTTAAATCAATCCAAATGTACAAATCTCAAAAATTAACAGTTTAAGAGGGCGCCTAGGTACCTTAACTGGTTAAAGCACTCGGCCGGAAATCGATGGATTCGGGTTCGAGTCCCGATTAAAGAGAAAAATTTTTGCATTATGAATTTTTCGTATATGCATATGCAACAGCGGGTCATCCGTTAGAAGTTACTGTTAGTATTAGTCTTCGAAATATAGCGACACAAAAGAAAAATAAAACTTACTGAATTTTCGGTAGCTGTACAACCACCTTCATCAGAAGTAAGGGTAAGAAAATCTCAAAAAGTTATGTATGTATGTATATATGCGCTGCTTTAAGGAAAATCAAAAAGAAACATTTTAACCTTCCTAAAAATACAGATTTTCCACCTCTGGTTTTTACTATCCCCAGGATAAAAAAATGAAGCAAGTATAGAGAAAAAATACCCTAATAAGATACAAGCGGCGGTTAGGTTGAGCGGCGAGGTCAATTTATTTCTCCTATCCACACACTAGAATTATACCTACTAAACAAAGCTTCAGAAGTAACTAAGATGGCTAAACAAAAACTGTCGGTGAAAGAAAAAAAAACATTCTCATCACGGATTTGGGGAACAGTCACTCGGAAAAGAGATTTTACACGGATACCACACCCCGGGAGGCCCAGAAACGTTTCGAATAGGTATAGGTTTCGGAGAAAAAAAATCACGAGGATTCATTCGTCGAAAGTATTCAAAGTGGGGAAAAAAATTGAAGTTTCCCGAAGGTGGGGATGCCGGGTTGTGCGGGGAGCGGGCCGAATCTCTTATGGTGCGTCCCGACCGTGTAATTGTGGCAAGGGGACGTCATTGCCATCGATTGGTCGCGGTCGTGCGACTTTAGGGAGGGAGAGGGAACCAAGGAGCCGTGACGTCTCCGCGTGGGCCAAAGACATTGACCGCGTTTCAAGAGGTCTCGTTAAGGCCCGCCTCTCGCTATTGCTTTTTTTTTATTTCATTGCATTCTACGAGACGAAAAACCACGAAAATAGTATATTTTGATCGAAACCGAGATAGGGCACCGTGACGATAGAAATAGGGAAAAATATATAAGCGAGGTCCACAAGGACGGTGTTTTACGATCTGGAATAACATCAGAAAAGAGATAAGCGATCAAACCCACGGCGTGGTTATTTTTAGCACATCCTGGGAAAAAACAGTTATTTTTTTCATTGTCTTCTCCGTCCCACTGACTCAATTACTGATGGAGCCACTCTGATTAGACGGATAGTCTATTTTCTCGCGATGGCTGTTAAGTATTCCCAGTTCCGCGGTCGCTGTTTTCATCTGATGGTTACTCAACTGCGCTATTCCGAGCTCGGCTCGCTATAATGATGTACCGAACCCATAAATAGCAAGAATGCCAAAATTTTGTAATTTTAAATGACCGCAGCCTTTGTCTTTCACGTATTCTATTTTTTCATTGACTCCTCTGATCACCTTCGCTGTTAAATAATGGTCAATGCATTTTCATTTATTAGATGAGAATTCCCTCCTCGCAAACCTCGGTGAGGAAATGCAAAATGGTACGAATGTAAATGATAAAGTCCAAAATATTTTTAATAATAGGAACGTTGTCAAAGCTAAGTTCGATTTCAAGTTCGCATTAAAGGTTCCATTATATGCACACATTTTACGACTGTCTAAACTCTTCTTAGTAGGTACCTATTCTACGATAGAAGAGAGATAGATACCTGAGATGCTATTTAGAAAGATATACTTTATAATTAATACAAAGAATACACATTTCATAACTTGAGAAAAGCGGACAAAATTCATCATATATAATGAAAAAATCATCGATACAAAATTAGCTGGATTCCCACATATTAGAAGAGTATGAAGATCACTTCAGCATCTTCAAAGGGTACCTATGAGCATAAAAATTATACTAAAGGAGCAACACCAGAAGGTTAAGGCATAATTTATTCGCCCGCTTTCGAAAAATAATTACGTGTTTAAACAAGTGTAACAGGAAGCAACAGGTGGATCGCCGACATTGAGATAAACGCAATAATAACTTAATATTTTCACTAATTTCTGTAATATCGCGTCATTCGAGTCTTTTCTGGACGTAATTTATGCTTTTAATCTGGTATGAATTATTCTAAAGAACTTATTATCGATCCTATGGCATACACCATGCACCACGTTTTCCAAAACATATTTCATATCTCCCATTATATATATTCCTCAACTTAAATTCAACCTATTTCGGAGTTTTGGGAGACCAATGGGTAAAACATCTCTTCATTCTCCGAAAAATTTTACAATGTAAATAAATAGCAGAGAATGGTATAAAACATAGGTACCAAGGATACCGATGATTATCACTCTAAGGAACCGATACCGAGGAAATGGAAACAAATATTCGCACCATAGGTACTACGCTTCCGAGGTAACTGAGTTTTTTTACCTAAAAATTAACACCTGACACTACTACTGCAGTGCAATAAGTCATATGGCTGAATAATTCGTTTGACGAAGAATATAAAATCTACTGGAAATGTACTGAAAAGCTTTTCAATCAAACCAAGCAAGGAGTTTCCATCAAATTACTGCCGAATAACCCACAAGATGACAAATTGAAATTCCATCTGTTTTAGTTACGCCCCGAATGCTTTCAGGAAAAGAATTTTAAGATTGAAGCACCATATTACGGAAGGAAAAGTGGAGTCAGTTTTGCGAAACTATTCTATACTGAGAGGTTACGCTTCATAACGGGGACATTCATTAAAGTGGCAGTGGGCCAGGTATGAAAAATAACGCATTCTAAACATGAGACAATTTTTGTTGACCAAATGTTTTTCGCGTGACTTTAGAATCGTCTACCTCACATGGATGCTCACAAATGACTCATATACCCACCCATAATTTTTCTGGCTCGTAGCATTGACTTGACGAAATACCTAGGATTATTAATAGGTACATATAAATATGTGACTATGATATAATTTTGTCTAGGGGCATTTCCTAATAAGATAAAATAAATAATAATCGTAATTCACTAATCTCATTATTTTATACCCCCCTATCACTTGAGAGGGGCGCGGTAGCTCAGCAGGTAGAACGCTGAGCTACTAACCGAAGGACTCAGGTTTGATTCCGGGTAACGCCTCTGGGTAACCTCAGCTTCATTCTAGCTGTGAACCATTTTTCGGGTACCAGGTCATCCTGGGAAATCAAAAGCGATACAAGTAAAATAACTGGCCCCCCTCTGCTGGTGTGTGGATTTCACACGCCGCGGGGGCTAGTATTGGGTGAGCACTTCCTTCACCTAGCAAACCGAACTTCGGGTTGATTACTGTGATTTAATGATCACTTGAAAAACATTTAGTATCAGAAGATTAGGTAAATTGTTTGGATTTAGCTGAGAATGTGCAAAGATCTCTGCCGGAGTTGAACCCGGAGCCAATCTGCACACGGACGATTTCTTTTCTATCAATCTAATAATGCTCAAACTAGTAAGATATTATTTTTAGAGATTGTTTGAATTCAGAGGCGGTGATGTTCGAAACTTAGCTGCAGGTATTTACTCAGTCTGATTGCCAGAGTACTACCTCAAGCATTCTCAAAAGTTTGACTTGGTCATTTTCAATTCTGTATATGTCGTTACGAAAATACCATCGTAAAATATAATTTACGGAGTGAGTGCGAAGAGCTTTTTCCGTCACTCAATTTATGGGCGGGGAAGGAATGCAACTGGGCTCAATTCTTTAGAGGATGAGAGGGGAAGCGGCAGTTGGCCCCACAGGACCATTAGGGGAAGGCATGTTAACATTTCCACGACCAATAATAACCCCTCAATTTGTATCATGGTGAATTTTTTCAAGTTCAACCTTTACGCTCCACCGAAGAGCGAATTTCTTGCATCAATCTCAGTCCGGCGGCTGAAAAGGCGCACAGTCATAAATGATCCATAAATCAATCGATCATCCCATTCTGTGCTTAAAAGACTGCTCCACATTTAATAATAACACTCACACGCAGGCACAAACCTAAGAGACTTGAGATCTCATGTCGGGATAGTATAAGGAGACCAATGTTTCAGCTTTGTTTCTTTTGGCGACACTTCGAATAAAGAGTTTTCATTGAGAAGTGGCCCATTACCAGAAGAAAATCAGGTGATATGGAATGAATCTGCAATGTACATGAACTTTGAGGAACTGGATAATAATTTGATGAGTAGGTTATCACACTAGTAACAAACCCAGCACTATCGATCATTCATTATATCTTAAATTCAATTTGATGTTTGACTGAAATATCTTCGCATCCATTTCTATAAAATAGGTATTTTTTTTCGTCATCACCCAGTTTAAATGAGATATCGCCAATTAGAGGTTCAAGGTCAGGTTCACTGCTAAGGACGAACACGACATCATTAAAACTAGGTTATGAATGTATATCCAATTAAACACTCGGGTATAATTGAAAATAAAGTTACTTCAACCAAATATGTACTGAAACAGCCATCCAAACAAACCAACAAGGAATTTCCATCGAGTTGCTGCCAAGTCAGTAAATTTTATCTCACTGGTTATGGAAACGAATAAAAATCTAATATAATGCTATATAATTTCATGGCCATTAGTTATTCATTTTCCTTTTTGTAATCGTAGCTTAAGCATTTTAATGCCTTTTGGGAATTGATAAAGAAACTTTTCTGTATCAATTACCAAAAAACGTGCATTCCCAGAGACCTCAATTTTCGGTTTCAATGTCGTATAAATAATTTGCCTGTCGTATACCATTCAGAGGAGAGCCTATATTAGACGATATCCATATTACCCATACTAATATTATCAGAAAGTTACTAATCTTGCTGGTATTAAAAAATATATATAATGGTTTTACTGTTGGCGATCTTTCTATCCCGAAAATCGAGCCTCATACAGCTTCTTTTGCCTATATTTTACTTTATAAGCAAACAGTAGTCAAGGGATTATTTAATGATCACCCACGTATGCCTCGATACTATAATTAAAATGTTATATTTTTAAAATAACTTTTCCGCAGTTCTACTTTGTGTACTGTTTTGCATCTCAGAGAATTATCACTACAATAATTATAATTACATTTCCCACCCTAAAGATAAATCATACAGGATATAGTTAGTGGTATCGGCTGTCACTTGGTGGAAACGATTCATCATAAAATATAAATGCACACTTGGTTTTTCCCCAATTTTAAAATTTTGGAAAAACTAGTTGTGTTTATCTTTTATGTACATGAAATAAAATATTATGGTCTCAGACTAACTTTTAGAAGCTTCCTCTGGTAAAAATACACTTTATGGATATTTCCGCTTACAGAATATCTGTTTCAATCACGGAAGGAAGCGCTCAGAATAAATACCTACCTAATCGGGTAAGGAAATTCTCCATGTGAACGAGTGTGAGATTTTTGGTAGAATTTATCATCCAAGTGGTCTGTTAGAGTTTATTATTTCCCGTGGTCGTACTATATGTAAATAATGAATATCTCCCCCCACGAAATCTGACGCAACGTGAGAAATTGTAGGAAAAACGTTTTCTACGTCGAGGAAAAACAAACTGTGTTTCTTTCCTGCCGTGCCATTTATTTTTAGAATAGTCATTGGGTGATCGAGGAGACGCCGATGCCTTGTGAACCAGTGGTCCTCTCGAAACAAAAGCTTCATAAACTTTGCCAAGTTGCGGACCCTTGCAGTGAGGAAGAAATTTTAACTTTCATTACGACACGCATTTTTTAGGAAAAATATTTAATATTTTAATGAGATTGCATTTATGTGTGACAGCGCGTTATCCCGAATGTGTACTGCTTCCTCCTGAAGTAGCTTGATACGCCTCATATTCATGAAGATGGACTCAGTGAATGAATTCCACGTCTTTATGGAATGATCTACTCCGATTTATGCATATTATATTTTAAATATTTCTTAATAATATATTTTTTTACTTCCATTCCAAAGTTGAATTCAATTATTCATGCAAAAGGAAACGTAAATTAGGAAGGAAGAGTAAATTAACCTCAACGGTTAAAAGCTATGAGGAAGCTAAGATATTATTTTTACTCATTGTTGTATTTGTAAAACTAAATGGAAAAGAAAATGACTAATGCTTATTACTACCAGCAGGGAAGAAATTATTTAAAA
>LYUA01000054.1:726645-738147 GCA_002093875.1 Calopteryx splendens | reverse complement strand
GTTGGCGCCTTCGGCGTTATCGGTGAAGTCCTTCGGCTAAGTCCCGGAAGGGTGATATCCCGCATAAAGGGGAATGCTCAAGGAAAGGGGAAAAAAAGGGGCAAAAAAAATGCCACAAAGGTAAGAAGTATCTTTGTAAAATTCCTCAATTTATCACCCTGGTTCGACCGCTTACGCCCATTGCGGCATTATCAGGTACAATTCACAGAATATACTGTGGATATTCTGTAGAAATGCATAGTAATACGCATTGTACCTCATTATGCCGTAACCATTCGTACCAGAGAAATAAATTGTGTTGAGGAGTTTTTACAAAGTTACATATTATTTTCTCTTACTGATTTTTTATGTCTTGAGGATCATATGATTTCATAGGGATGATTCAGTATTAGTTATTTTATTAGATTATCAAATAATGAGAATATATCTCAATATGAATACCTTGAGTCTGCATGTAAGGCACGAAATGGTTGCAAAGTCAATGAAGAAAAGCGCGTAGCGCAGGAATCACAACGCACTAAATGATTCCTACTCATATGAAGTTAATTTGAGCATTGATTTTTTTAAACAGAAACGCGGCATGGCAGCCTGGAGTGGAGCATAGGTCAAATGAAATATTTATGAAGATAAATTTAGAAAATTGTCCTTTATGATGAGCGATGCTAAGTCAAGCATTCTGCGCATGTTACACTATCACAAAGTAGAATTATACGATAACGTTTAATCAAAAAATGCTTTGGAGACAATCAATAGTTTTAATATACATGGAAACGAAATAGTGATTTATTCTGCTGATACACATAGATGAAGTTAATACGAAAGCGATTTTTTCAAAATCAAAACATCGAACTCCTTACATCTTTTTATAACAAAACATCTGCCACTGTCAGGCCTCTCGGGGTCATCTTTCCATTCTCTGATACAAAAATATTAATAAAAATATTATTATTGGATTAAGCTTCAATCATATACAATAAGCTTCTTAGACTAAGAAGTTGGACGAACCATGTGAATAATAGGATAGTAATCAAGATTGCTGATGGAAAAATATGAGATGAGGCAAAAGAGGAATATAAAATAACACAATAATTACGGCATTTATATGGGGAGTTTAACGAAGCCCTTAATATATGATAATATAGTGGGGAAAGATTTAAGAGAGTTAAACGCAAGGTACTATGAAGAGGCGATGAAAATATTGGGAGTTTACTGGAGAGAGCAAGTAAAGATTCTACTAGCCAATCCTCGGATTGAAGAACCGTGATGATAATTAACACATATATATTAGAATCGTTAGCTATAAGCAATTAAAAAAATAAGGGTTCAATAAAGAGACATGGAATGCTACAAATATCCTTGGGATAAAAGCGTGATATAATATTGTTATACACAATTGTGATATATTAATACATATGTATCGGAAAAAAATTGTGACTGCGCTGAAGTCTATGAAATGATTGATTAACTGATGAGAAAATGGTTGGAAATCAGGAATGAAATATTTTCTTATCTGTATCATTCAACTAAAATATTTGGGTCATGCAACTAGATAATGTACAGTAAGTGACTTAAGATACATGAAAGAGGACATCGAATCAAATGGGTCGATGGGCGAAAAAAATACCTTCCTTATTTTGACATCAACGATGAATTCTGCTTTCCGGGAAGGGAGCCGATTTCCTCACTCTTAACCTCATTGAACTATCACCGATTCGAAGAAATTTCTGCAATCTTTTATACACATATTTTTTTATTTCACCACCACTAAAAAAGCGAAGGATCCATTTCGGCGATTCATCCCTCTTCCATTGCTCACTAACGTCCACGTTTTTTTGCCTTCCTCTGAGGACCACGTTTCAGGGGAATTGCTATGACCGACGTTTTACGGTTCGGGTTTTTAGGGATTTCAACAGGAAAATACACCTAAGTTATCGACGGTGTATTTATCAGCTATTATCCCACTTTAATGCATACTCCCCACCCATTATCTCTTCTTCATTTATGAGCCGATTTCCAACGGTTCAATGGTAGTTTTGAAAAATATTGACGTAAATTTCCCAGTACAACGGTGAGTGACTATAGTATCAATGGCCAAGAAAAGTACTCATTAATACGTCAGTATTATTGCATGGACAAAGATGTGACACTATTTACGTAATTTATTAAGCAGAGATTAGGGCGAATGACTAAGGCCAGAGTTTTCTGCGTTTAACTGATGGCTAAAAGAGAAAGCACATCATGGAGGCCGTAGAAAGTTATATACAGGCGGAAAGAACACACCATGAAGCATAATAAAAAGGTAAGACGCATAGATGAAGGTAAAATTGGAGGAAAATTAGGGGACCTATTCCACCGAACCATAAAAATTACGTATTTTATGAGCGATGACTTTAACTCATTTCACTCGTGCAAAACGGTGGATTCTTACATAACTTACAAAAAAGCAGCGAAAAAAGTTACTGTTCTTTTCCCGTTTTGGATAGATGTAACCTACAAAATAATGATTAATCTCATTAATAAAAAAATATTTTCACATCGAACTTTGTCAGCTCTAATTTCATCTTAAAGCATAAACCATTCAACGAATAACGTGGGAAATACTCGTCCGGCTTCCTTATAACGTTTACATTTTACAACGCCGTCCGAGGAAATTTTTCTCTCAAGCTTAATTATGAATACAACCTGGCAATTAACTCCAGAGTAAAGCAGAAATATTTGGGGCAAGATTGACCTATAATATGCTCGTGATAGTTCCGTTAATCAAATTCCACTCATCATATTAACGGGGCCAAGAGGGATGCCCAGCGAGACAGAAGCAGGGTGAAGGAAGGGGCTGGTGTGAGAGGGGCTTCGAATTAGGAAATTCTTCAAGTACACTCAAAAATACACAGCGCCTTGAAAGGAGCTCGATTACAACATGAGACGTGAAATGGATACGGTCCGTGTGTGATGTCCTTTCACGGTGGAAGATGGGGAACAGCCTGCGAAACAAATTAATGCAGGGGAATCTTTTACTTGCGTGAAATTAGGTACCAAAACGAGGAAAGACAGATTTTGAGGATTGGCGTATAATTTACCTGCCTAAATAGAATCAGATTTTATCTTTTTTACTTTTGTGACCTTTAGAAAGTGGGCTTATTTTCAACTCCCATATTCGGCAAATACCTTCAATGGCATTCAGGTATCTAAGATTTGTATGAAAGAAATATATCTCGCAATTAATTTATTCTTACAATTATTGGCATATGCTTCACTCTTACTACCTGATCTTGGGCACGATAGCGTAACATGAAATCCCTATTATTCAACGAAATCTAACTTTCTGTAAAATGTGAAAAAAATATTTGAAAAACACTATTTAGGGAAAATTTTAAATATAGCAATAATGGCTATACGCAGATTTTCGGCAAATTCAATCTCCCGCCGTTATCTTAGCGACAAAAAATAACTGGTGATATATTTTTGAAAAAAAATTAGCCCCGGATTTATAATACCTAGTTAGATGAAGGTTAAATTTAACCTCCGGTTAAACCAAAAAATCAGTTTTATAATTGCTAGTTAAGTTAGCACCGACCGTTAAAGTGCTGGCTTAAAGACGGAGTTACTACGGTTAGCACGTCACAGAGGAGAAGTCTGATTTGTTAAAAAAATCATAATCTGTCGATAACCTCAGAGTTGAGTAAACGACCACGTTAACTAACGATTGGGTTTATCAGGAAATGATAAAACCAGGCATTAGTAACGGGTAAGGTCAACTCCCCGAGCCTTGTTGGACTATTCAACGTTCACCCACCACCTCGACTTTCATGCACGCACTATCTGTTCAGAGGGCCTTCAGCAAGGGTCGGTGCTTACATGCATTCCCAAGACTCCAGTGATGGCCCAGCATTTTATCATTATATCTCCGATACACCCGACTTTGTTTTCAATTGTCAATTTATTTATTTCTTATGCTTGACAAATAACATGTGTTAATATTACGTGGTATTGTTATATTTTTCTCTTTAATTATAGACATATTTATCAAAAAATTCTTCTTGGGATTTCATAAATATTTGAAAGAATAAATATGCATAGAGATGAGCATAAATAAATACACCAAGTATTAATAAACAAATAAATAAGCAATAAAATAAATAATAAATTAATTTCTGGTCAATTTTGTGAGAATTTTGAGTACACTGACTTTCGCAGTTTATAATGACATACCACTGCATATAACTGTTCACTCATTCCCACCACTATCCCCTCTTCTCACAAGCCACCGACTAACTCTATACCATTTTCACCTTGATCCTCCTTTCACCCACGCTAATGTGGTAATGTGTACGACACCGGAAATGGTTGAAAAGTGTCATTGATATATTTAAAGATACCATAATTGCTGCATATAGTTGGGCAAAAAAAACCTTGCTTGGAAGTGGCAAGGACTCATTTTGTTTGAAATTTCCCTATATTATGAATTAAGTTAAAATGTTCATTTAGTGAGATTCTTTGTGTGATGGGATTAATCATAAAAAATCTTATACACAGATAACCTAAATGACCCCATTTTATTCTCCGTATTAGATATAATGCGCCTAATTAGCATGTCATAACTCTTGCATTAATGGTTAAAATAAAATTACTGTCAGAGGAAACTTGAGAGTTTTTATCGCCAAGTTTTAATTAGTTTGAAACGCAGATTTTCACTCTTTAAAGATTCTGCTGACGCAATTAAGGTCGATAACCTTAGTTTGGACGGACTATTGAAGTACCAATCGATCGCGGTTTCTCAGCACACAACACAACTGAAGTTAAAGACTTCTGGAATAGGTAGCGGCTTTCATTCCACAGAGAGCGTTTCAATGGAAAAAAATAAACATCCTACCTCCGAGAAAAAATTGCGGTGATTGGTCCGCCGGTTGAGTGAATTAGATACGCTGGAGTCACAAAGAAGTTAATCCTCGCCAATATTCTCGAAGAACATATTTCGAGTCAATCTCTTTAGTCACACGGAAAAAATAAGCTCCTTTCTACCGCATGTGACTCACAAGTATTAGCAATTAACCTTAACCTTGACAACTTAAAGGTGATTGACATTTCCTGGCAATAAAGAAATTTCAAAGATACGAAATATATCTGAAAAAAACGGAGTTGAGATTAAACCGTCTCTCTCTATCCAGAAAACTACCGCAAATAAAAAAATCTGTTATGTTCTGAACTCCTGAGGAAAAAATGGTGAAATGCCAAATAATTCTTACTAATAACAATTCAATCACAATATTGACTTCATCTAAGCAGAAACACTTATTTTAAAATGCACGCAAATATGTATATACATATTTGCGGGTGTATTACTGGGTAAGAAGAGTATTGGTATATTGAGTATTGAAGAATATTGAAGAGATATAGCACACGCGTGGAATGCATTCAGAAAATTCCTATTGGGAGATTGCAGCGGAAACGACTCTTTTTTACAAGTTCCTGGATAAAAGGACTCGTATCATTGAAAATAAATTCCAAAGAAGAAACTGAAAGTATGACAAATTACTCTTTCCAATGTAAGGACGCAAAGCAATCAACCTGATCAATCAGATTTGTTTTCGCCCTATATCACTTGGTCAAATGACATAAATCTCTCTTGTTTCTATAGTTTCGAGACAAATAATGGAGCAAGTAAAAAGGTACATGAACCTAAAAATAAACTACAAAACTACGGTTTTACGGCTTAGGCCGCGTATTATCTTTCTTTCTGTATGGTAAATGAAATTAAAAGCATCGAAAGTTAAGTACAAACCGCGGTGATACGGAAAAAGAATTTCCAAATGAAGGGGAGATTTTTCCAGTTATTCGGAATGCGAATAGCACTTTTCACGTGTTAATGAAGGGCGTGCATAATTAATGACCAAATCTTTAAAAACGACTGTAGTCATTTGTTTGTGTGGACAATAACGGAAGTGAAATGAGATGTACAAACACTGATTTATTCCATCCGTGTTAAAAACACGGCACTCTGCCGTCGACGAATCTCACTGCATTTAAACAATTTGATGTTCCACTTCCTCTTAAGGATCGAAAAGCATAATTTTGGTCCCTTTTTACGGAGTCGACCAGTCCAAAAATTCGATTGGGTAAAGGTTTTTCTGGTCATGGTCGAAGAGGACTTTTTTGCAAAAAGACTTCTTCGGAGGCGAGGCGAAAAAAAGCGTATAGAAATGTAAAAAAAAACCGAGAAGACATTTATCCAAAGGAACACGCGCCGGGAACGAGTCACCGAGCCGAAATGCGGTTCTCCGATGCAACCCAAATCAAGCCAACCATCCATTTCCGAGCTGACGCATAAAAAAATTAGCCCGACTCTTCAAGGGACTTTGCATAAAATAACTCCTCGAAGCACGCCGGCAATCTTTATCGCTTTCACAAAAAGGTTCCAACTTGCGCTCCAAGGATCAGAAATGTAAGAATATCGCCTCCAAGTAAACCATGTTTTAAAAGAGACGCAGGAAAAGAGCTCATTGAGCAATGCTATTTCAAGAATTCCAAGTCGCCTTCCGTTGGGCGCGAGGAAAGGAATTTAAACGGTCACTTCTTTCCCGACAGGTTTTCCCATCGCTATTCTTTCTCTTCCTCCAACCCTAATGGCACAGGTCCCTCCATCATGCCGTTAATCAGGAGAATATGATGAATTTTAACTTATCGCTCCAGGGTAAGAGTGTAAGAGGTTAAAAAAAATCAGGCACCTCGATGCACTAAAGGTGTCACAGCGGGTGACTAATATTTCTCTCAAGTCAAGAGAGTTTCGAAGGGTCATCTCGACAGATGGCTAACGCTTAATTTTAATTTTTTCCAAATACCCAATATTTTTATTCGGACACATGGTGAAAAATATGTATGTGACCATCCGAATTATAGGGATTTCGCATAGGAATTTCGGATAGCGTATAGGCAGGTATATTTCAGTAAAAAAATAAAGGTAACCGTCGATACAAGTACAGTACACTTATCCAGGAGCCAACCAGAAAGATATTTAATCACGTAATTTTTATGTCGGCAAACGTAACTCAAAAAGTGTAGTTCAGAGGATTATCCACACTTTAGGAAGACCAATCTTGCGGCAGAAGTTCATGAAGACCCTATATTATGCCAGTTTAGATCCGAGAAAGGCAATTACTAAAAATTATTGTACCTGTCACATGCATAAAAAGTCAGAAAAAGCAGTCTTATTGGAAAAACGGAAAGTAATGTTTTAAATTTCATTCCTATTACTCACCTTAATACAAAGTAACGTATTGGAATTGTTAAGTCTCACAGAAGGGGATAATGGCAATCTCCCAACGAGATGGTTTATGAAAATTACACGAAAAATGAACCACCTACTGGGTCGAAACGGAAGCCTCGTGCAATAACGAAGTGAAATATCCTCTGGTGATACCCTATAAGATTACTTGACTCCATAAATCGTCACCAAAAATAAATTGGAAGAACTAAAATAGAAACCGAAAATAAAGAGTACTAAACTATTTTCTAAGTAGAACGCATCCTTTTTTCGATTGCCACCCGTGCTTTCAAAAGAATCAAATTACTAGTATTTATTGGAACCGCAGGAAAATACGCCTCTACTCGTGTCCATCAAAGTGTTAAGTAGAGGACATCAAGCAATGTCAGAAGGCATTAGTAAGGAGTTTATTTTCTCGCCGCGGGATATTTCACTTCTCACTGATGGAATATTCAAATAAAATTGGATACGTGCCTTCAGATACGCCGGCAGGGTTTCCATTTTTTTTCTATTTTATGAGCGGCGGCGCGGACAAACCCATTATTAACTCAATTGATGTTTTTGTCTGTCTGATCTGTTCTTTCAAATAACAAAGAAAAAAACATCTTTGGGGTAATACACGTTGTGCCTACTTAATTTTTTTTGGTGACCACGTCTTGTATATTAATAATACTTAGCAAAATCAGCTATGCGCATCAATTGCGTAAGAGATTAAGCAATAAGACACAAATATAAAATAAAGATAATATAATGCGAAATACGTGGATTAACCTTGACAGAACTGGACTCTAAAGCATAAGTTTCGCGAATATGGGAACAAAATATAAAAAAACAGGGTTCGGATACAATATCACTTCTTGAATGAATATTTTATGGAATACTTTCGGAAATCTTTACAGTAAAAATCATCCATAGGAAATGGAACTGTTTTAAAGCTTATTCTCAAACTTTGAAGTTACCATTTCAGACCACTTTGTTGGACTAACGGTTTAGTATTCTAATAATAAGACCATTGATGTAACACTGAGTGTTAGTTAAAAAAACCTAGGTACTTACTTGTTCCGTGACATAAATTGAATACATTTTTCAATGATTGAATGCCACTTCATAATAAAGTTGTGGTATAAAATTTGGTGGGAGTAATATTGATAGAAATAGGATCTCATTATTTATTTGAACAGACGTGTCACCTTTGATTGTGCACACTCATTCACGTGCATTCACACATTCATGTGCACACCTACAGGTATATATACTTGTAAACTTAGGAAGGACTTAGCTTAGGAATTCTCATATATGTCATTCATCGATTTTATTGGGCAAAAAAATTAATGAATTTATTTGGTCATTATTCAGAAATGCTTTTCTATTAGCTTACTATCAGTGTTCAGATGGTGGTGCATGGCTTAGTCTAGCAGTGATCACATTTAAACATTTAAAAAAATACATCAAATAAGGTGTAAGTACGCCATGACTTATACCTCGACACAAATGTGTAATTTATTTTACCATTGGTTACCGTTTCTACGGAGCCGTCCTCTTCAAAATGTCGCGCCTGCTCCTCATTTATTTTTAGAGAGTTCATTTCGTCGGGCACCACATAATTTCCAAATATTCAAGCCAAATTAATGTAACGGATGTACGAAAAATTATTAAAATTAATATCTTTGGAATAGCTACTCGAGAGTAAAAGTGTTAAAGAAATCACCTACTGGCTCGCGTACCATTTGACTTGGCCACTGCCTAATTGTTAGCATGGGGCATCGTTGCTCGTTACAAATTTGGGTACAACATCAATAACAGGTTAAGGTAATTTTGGAGGAAAACGCGAACACGGTGTGTGCCATAGTGAAAATGGCCAAACAATCATCTCTGGTGGGTTTAATAAAGCCATCAAAATTGCTCGAAATTTGCCTCCATAATTTCTCTCCTCAACAAGACCAACTTCGAATTTTAAAACAATCTGCCCCCGGGTAAAGGAACTTGGAAAATCAAACTCTTACTCCCGACTGGTGCTAAGTTTGAACAGGCAAGAGACGGAAATGAGAGTGATACTTTTGGCGCCAACCCAGGGAAATAATGGTTCCCACGGAAACTGTTGAAAACTAGACTACTCCACGAAATCGAAATGATATGTTGTGCCATGATTGCTTCTACCTATCATATAATATTAGGCGTTCAAATGTACACGCCATTCGAACAATCTAACAATAATGATACTTCATTATTACAATGGATAGTTGTTAACAAAATATTATCTCACGCACAAATCACATCAGTTCTTCATGTGTTCAGTCTTCATGTTCTTCATGTTCACATTGCAAACCTCACGGTTGAGAGCATGTCATTGCAAATGGCATGATGGTCAAACGTAAATCTTGCACATCTGACCAAAATTAAACCTACTTTTTAAATTATCCTCTTAAGATGACGAACCATCTCCGTTTCGTCATGCCAGGCGGAGAGATGGAACATTTGACGAAGTAGGTAACTACTCGGGTACCGCGCCCCAAGCAATGGGACATTTCACTAACATCCACATTTCTCCAGAACGAGCTGTTTGGGTGATTGAGCTCGATAACTTTCCCGTACTCGAAGGAAAGCGCCCGATCTTCGTCTCCGGGGAGACTAGGGCACGGCCCTAGGGAACGACGAGATGAAGGAGCATGCGGAGAAGAGAAAGGAATGGAAAAACGGCGCCACTCACCCAGCCACCAGGTCCACAGCCGCCTCCGTACGTCCTCCTCAATTAAGGCGACCCCGACGATGAATCTCCGCGGAGTCTCCTCGGGGACCGCATGTTAACCGGGCGAGACAATGGCCCGAGGGTGCAAATCGCTCGCACGCACCCGGTCAGGCTGGGAAGGTTAAAGGTGTCGGCTCTCGACTCCTCCGGGGCCATCCATCCAGCGAGGGTGGCGGGAACGCAGAGAATTCCACCCGACGCCTGCGTGAGGGAAAAAGGGGAGGGGTTAAGGAGGAAAGCTTTAAAAAAAAGAAACAGTACAAGTTGTAATGAGGTACACGGTGAAGGCGTAAGCCGCGTGTCATCTGTGCGAGCGTCTGTGTGCGTACCTGCGCGCACTTATCTAAAGTCCTTATCACACGGTCCATTTCACTTAAAACTCTCCAGAGATCATTTAAGCCACAGATTATCAGGTATGTACTAGCCCTGCAGGTACGAGCACAGTGAGCGCTGGATTTGGCTTCCTCGAGTTAGCACCGTTCCACCTGAAGGATCTTCCCTCGTATTTTTAAAGGGACTGTTCACGGCAGACACAGGACGCCTTCCTCGGCGCTAACTCGATGGAATGGAATGAAGTTCCCATTCTTTCGGTGCCGTTTCCAGTCTGGAGCACGGGCATTAAGCTCCTCCACTCCTTTCTTTAGTCGTTCCTGTAATCCGTGTCCATTTCTTATGAAGGTATTATCAAATGTCTCCTTCCCAGCCTCACATACACTAATTGAAATATTTTTCCATCATTTCATAAGCATCATTTTACATTTTACAGTTTCTCCCAATATCTACGTCTCATTTGATTTTATTTCACTCAAACTTATTCTCCCGTTTCGCTCACTTTTTTGAGGAAGTCGTCATGGTATGTTTTTTTAATGACTGCAACTGAACGTGAGGAGATGCGAGGAAGACTGTAAACGGCCGGCGCCTGCTACCTGGCCACACCACACACGTACCTGCACCAGTAACCAGAGTTGGCTGGCACCGGCGGCTGTCGGAAATCGGAATCTCTTGGGGGTGTATGACAGAACTATTTGTTTGTATATTTCGACAGTAAAGGTGACCGTTGCTGTAAACATTTTTCACCTCATGAAATTTGGCTCGAGATGCGGAACAGAGTTGGCGGTGGAAGTGCAAAAATAATGTATGGCATTTCGAAAGAACGATTGAGGAGGAATGCATAAGTACAGAAGATATTGTGAAGACTAGAGATTAATGCAGCGATTCGAAACAGGAAGTAAATAATATAGTGGATTAGGAGGAGGAAAACCGCGAAGCCTATTACCTTTGAAGGGACAAAGTATATAAATGGCGATCGGTGAAGCCAACACAGAACGCGTAAACATGTTCATCTACATCTATATAATACCCTGCAAGCCACCACTTGGGCGTATGGCGGGGCGTGAGTTCACACCAGATACACAGTAAAGAAATTGAACATTCCTAAAGGGCGAAGAATTCACAGTGTAAAAATCATTCGCCTGAACCGGGACTCAAACCCGGATCC
>LYUA01000054.1:701665-712850 GCA_002093875.1 Calopteryx splendens | reverse complement strand
TCCGTCAGCCTCCTCCCCCTAACCCCGCGGACCCGGTGCCCGGCCCTCGCTCAACATCCCACCCGCCAGGCACGGGCGGGAGGGAGCGGGATAGGCGGTCGTTGGTAGTGTTTGTTGCGGGCGAGCGCTCTCTCCCCACGCCTCACGTCGCGTTACAGAACTCGCGACATCCTTCTTCCCCGGGCGAACCGAGAAGAATCCCGATTCCCTCCTTCCCACCCCCCCCCATCTTCCCCTCCCCCGCTAAGGGAGATGGGCGCACGCACGGAAAATATGTGTGATGCTGCGCGCCGTGAGGTAGCGTCGGAGGGTCTTAAAATGGTTCAGCCTTGCCCGCGGAGGGGGATCGACTTCCTGAGAATGGCAATGCGGAATCGGCAAAGGTGGCAGAAAAATATGATTCGGTGAGGCACTATGCTTTTTTTGGAAAAGCCAAGTACGTATATTGTTTCTTTTTGCTGAATATTGATTTCTTTTCACGCACTAATTCAATTTATACGCATAGAGTGACGCATAAAATTGGAAAGCACTGGTCCATAGACGCGGATTAAATATTACTATGGGGGAATGTTGTAGGTGAAAGTAGGTAATTTTCGAATAAATTTTATTTTAACGCCTCCCAAATGTACATCCCTTGTTACATGAAAACTGATTCTTGAGAAAAATATTTTAATAAATATTATTTGCCAATATTCGTTCTTTTTTTCCCTGAAAACTAGGATAAGCATGCCTAATTATATGCATTTGCGGTTAAAACAAAAAATGTTATCCTTTCCTCAATCTTAAAATTCTCGAGAAACGAGTATATTTAAACTTTAATAATTTAAGTACCTACTTCGGGAAAATAACATCAGCAATGTCACATTTCTTCAGAATTCCGCAAATTAATTTCCCACCTTTTGAACCTCACACATTTCTGACCTTGATTACCTACCTTTTTCAGTATAAATGTATAGATGATCCTGGTAGATCGTAACGAATGAAACCACCATATTATCCTAATTGCGGTAAAAAATGGACCCAAAAATTATTTTCTATTCCTCTGATCCTCGATATGAGAAGATGCCCGCACGAATAATTGTCTTTGAAGAGTCGACTTTTAGTTAAAACCTCATGGTGACGCTGTTGACACCTAGACATAGACGTACAGCCGATTCAGAATTCTGTAGTATCTACTTCATTTTGAACGGCAGACGGCAATTAATGAAATTAAATAAGCTTAAATTTAAGATGTTCGTATCAGCATACACGAGCATGAAGAGCTAAGTACTTAAAACATGAGTAAATTCTATGGCAGCCCACCGTTTGAACTGATTAGAACATGAATTTACTGCTGAAGGTTTAAAAAAGAAAAAAAATGTTAGGATCACCATGACTACGAAACATGCATGGAGCACAAATCAGTTTCCCGTCACGTATTTCTGTCCGTCGGTATACGTATCAATTATGAAAAATAACTGTCTATTTAAAAATTCGTTTCGGATAAGGTATAAACGGAAATGCTGAAGCAGAATTTTTATTGATATTATTAATACACCCGGATACAACTTGCTAATCACAATTTGTAAACCATTTAATTAGCAACTCTAAGCGAGGGATATCAACATCATAATTTGCCATTTCAATTACATTCGGAGAAATAAATGACCCGTTTCATCTATCCACTCAAAAATCACATGTTTTACCTTTTTTTGTAGCATACTCAACGTAACATTGCCACCAATGGAAAATTACTAATCGATTAAAAAATCATGTGCCTGAGAGTCGTTTGAATTTCGGATTGCTTATTAAAATTCTATTTCCAAGGACAGTCATAACTTAAGTCCAACCTCATACATTCTGCAGTATTTTAAGCGCATATATGCCTCTTGCAGAACAATGTGATTTATAGCGTCGTATTTTCGGGCAGAGAAAGACCTCCTCAAGAAGTGGCTCATAATGAGACTATCTCAAGCAAAACAGTGAAGTGTATTGATGATCGTGAGCCTTTTTATCTTGTCTTTTTAAGGCCAGCCTATTTGCAGGCGACCAACTATTATAAAAAGAAACGCACGCCGTGCACCCCGCGAGCCACCTGCCGTGACCTTAGTTGGCAAAACCACCTTTATCAACATGAAAATGGAGCAGAAGAACATAATTGTTGGAAGCGTTGTGTATTCCACACAAACAATAATATACAGTAAAACAACAAGATAGCAACATTGTGGGGTTCATGGTATTTTGAAAAATAATAAAGCATAGTCAAATGTAGATTGAGAGAATGAAAACTAGCAACATCCCTTAAGAAACACGTTTTATCGCTTACAAAAATTTGAAATACAAAACGAAAGTATCCTTTAAATCCCTGATTTTTACCACATGTTTTGTTCTAATATTCCGACGAAATTAGAGGGCCATGCAATACCGCCAGCCAAAGTGAACAAGAAAACCTCTAACCCGAATCGATACTGCAGTGATGGAAATGGTTACGTTTGGCCAGGGTTTTCCCATCTATTTAAGGTTGCGAGAGGCAACTTAAATCATCCCGAGCGCATCATTACGCCCTTCAAACCAGCAAGCATAAGTTTAACAAGCACCCGTTTAGAGGTGACTTAAGCACTGACCATAAATCAAGAGAGGAGTACGCTGTAAACAGGACGAGGGTAATTACGTTGAATAGTCCGCACTTAACCACTCCGGCTTAGGTAAGGTACTTTTTAGGCTTACGTTTTATGGTAGCACCATTTATTTTCGCCGCCGCACCGATGCGCCTAGCTATGATCTACGGGCAGTTGCGTTGTGCTCCGCGAGTACTGAAATGACAACCGTCCAAATACTCGAGCGGAGAACGGATTTTTAGGAGCTGGATTTCCGTAAGACATTTGTTCCACGGACAAATTTCTTTCATCCAAGTATCCCAATCAGCTCATCAGACCACTTCATTCTTGAAGTCTATGAGAGTGAGTTGCGAGAGTAAGTAAGTATCCGGTAGCGTAAAGATTCTGCACGCTCTTGTCATTCCAGATGGTAAAGGAGTCGAAGTAAAATATTTTTACCACAGAACATTAAAGAAGGAGCCGATGATTGAATAAGAAGTTGAAATCATGCAATTACCTATGTGTTGCCTCAAAAAATGCCAAAACCAACGCCAAGGAAAAATATTTGACGCTAAATAGCCAAATTAGTAACCTCCATTTTATATTATTTAAATACAACACCCGCTAGCAGCTCGTCTCGTATCATGCGTGGAATTGTGCTTTATACTTATACTGATATTTTGGTGCATGTAAGGCTGTTGGTAGGATTTACTTCAACCGTATGATTTTTTTAACCTTTCCGTTTGTCACAACATCCGTGTAACATTTCATTTTAACTCTGTGTAGTTTTTAGTTTTTTCGTGTCAGGTGTGGAAATACCCCCAACCATACGACCCAATAGTGGCTTGCAGGGTAACATGCATAAGTAGATTCACAGATACACACCTGCGGGGACAATTGAAGTCGGATGGGTCCCTAATTATGGACAATTGGAACAAGTTGAGGTGAGGGAATTACTGCACAACAACCGGAAAACTGTCAAGCAATGAAGTTTAAGATTCAAGATAAACATTATAGCATAAATAAAATAATAATTGTTCAGAAGGATAATATTCAGCGAAACAAATAACGTTTTGTGTCATGCTCGAAAATGATATACGTCACAGGACTAGTTCTACTTTAATAGTCTATCTTATTCTCAGTGAAAAATGAAGCCGTTTCATATGCTTCCGATGCATGTACATAACCTCGTTCTAGCGATACAACGAAAATTTTCAAAATCTCTAAACAAATCCCAATCAATCTCCAAACAACCAGGTATTTTTCTGGAAGTTTAGCAAATGAGTACCACTGTTGAAAACGATTTGCTAAATGTTTTACTTACAGTCATTTAAATTGGTAGCTGGCCGCCATTTTCAATTTATAGAGAAAATAACTCTTTTTAAATCGAATCTAACTCCTTTGAGTGGGTCAAAAAGTAGCTCTATGAACCGTATAAGATAACAGAAAATCTTTCGATGCATTCAACCAACTCTGACTTTTGTTTCTCCCTGATGTCCTTCGGGATTGACAGTAGAGATTCGAATGTCTCTATGATATGACACTTTCAATCCCGACGCGTGCTGCCATTCGAGACGGTTAATACACACGTCAAAAATATTTGCATAAATTGTTGGTCCATGCCTAATTTTCAGTTTTAGGTTTAACGCAACATTAAATTTTTTTACATATTCTTATGAAATATTGACTTTCGGCACGATACACTAAGTGCATGCTGAAAATAGTTCTCTACTAGGAAAGAGTGGATAAAGTGACAACGCAGGTACGGAAAAACCAGGCCTTAGGATAAGTACTCAATATGTTGCATCGTCATGGACATTTTTAAAAGTCTAATGTCATCATTTGGAACCATCTTCAGTAAAAATACCACAGAAAAGGGCACTGCTAATAGCAAATGTTCCTTTGAAGTTTATTTTAAATATAATTTCTGATTGTAGTGGGATTTTAAGATAAAGAAATAATTTTTTCCCCAAGTAGAATAGATTACAAATGGTCTCTTTAGAGAAAAGATATTTCACAGGCTACATTTTCAAGTAGTAACTGAAAGTATATATGCAACTCATGTATATTTTTTAATGTCACGTTTTTACGACCCACGCACATTTTCAATGAAGTGGTGACTTGGTGCAAATGGGTCACCGGTCCAAAAACCAATCCCAAAGGCAAACTTCAAATTTCTTACGCTTAAAGTGTAGCCACGACTACCCCTACTCGACATATCAAATTATAATCTTCGGTAGCAAATTAACCATTAACCCGTCATCTCCTCGGGCGTCGGGCGAAAGGTTGAATGTGGAAGGAATGTGGAAAGGGGAAGGAAAACTCGTAGAGATATCAGGACACGCACGTGTGGGTGGGAGAGGCAGAATTGGATGAGAGCGGCGAGAGACCGGATGCACGATACGCTGTGGATGGAAAAGGAGGATGAGAAGAAGGCAGGGGGAAAAGTGAAGCTACTTATGATATACCGACTGGCATTTTTTTTCTTAATCCAGTGGGAAAGGTGAGGCGAGCCGAAACCTTCATAAGGATCGCCGACAAGAGGACGGCAGTAATTAAACGTATACGTTTCTCCTTCTCCGGATAACCTGGCTGCAAAGAGGCCACTGATAGTGAAGAGAAAAGCAAGGGAGGAAGACATGGGGAGATTGGAAAGGGGATGAGAGAGAGAAGGAGGGGAGGAGGTTGACAAGGAAAGGGTCTTGAGCACTCCTTACTTTCCCAGTGGGGTGCTTGAGACTGATGGATACGGCCATTAGAATGCCCGTACGGGGAGCGTTCATTTGTAAGGGCGATCGAGTTAGTTTAGAGGACATAACCAAGGGTGGATACAGTAACTACTCGCGTACTGGACCCCGTCTCGCATACGACCCCCCAACATGTTTCCATGAACTAATAATCCTCCTTTTTTTCTCGAGTGGTTCATCATGCGTTCATATTTTTGCGAATCAGGTTAGACGGAAAGAGCATCATGTAACATTGATGAAAACGAATCTCTGTCACCTATATCACGAGGAAAATGTTTCCGAATTCGATGCTTTATATTATATTAATATGATAATAAAAGCGAGTATTTTTAGGGTTTCCTTTAAATTTATACATCATTTGCAGTATCAAAATTTGAGAAATAAATTCAATTTACACTTCCACTTTTTTAACGAATTCGGACACAATTAGACATCACATGCGAGTATTTAAGCAATTGAGACCAGTTCTAAATGGATAACTGGGGGGTAATCCTCTTCCATTAGGAATGCTGCGAAGATAGGATTCTCCTGTAAACTAGTTCTCAGAGTTCTTCGTAGTAATTCGTGAGAATGGAATGGAATAAAAACAGAACTATTGACGTAAAATGAGAGAATTAAAGGCCGAGAATAGGTTATAATATCGATTTAGTTGCGCCAATAGTACTTTACGAGGTGCATGAATTTCTTCATCTTTGAAAGTAATATGCATAAGTGACTCTGAAACAGAGTAATACATATTCTGAGAAATATATCACAAAAAGAAATACTTTATAAGCAGTTTTGGTTATTAATCTGAATACATCGTTACTTAATAAGGAAGAAAAAAGTATTAATGCGAACATTCTTTGCTTAGTCTACGATAAAAATTGCCCCGAAATGATGCTAAATTAATTACACAATGTGACTTTCAAGTGAAAGTCAAATTGACAAAGTGTCAATATATCAAAGCTTCAAAATGTGTTAAAATGTATTCAAACATAGATATATAGTTTTACCTTCAGGAAAACATGTTTTCTTACATATTGTATTTATTTTTTAAACCTGAGAACGCACTCGGATAGGCGAAAAAAGCTATGAACGAATATAAAAAAAGTGAACACAAAAAGCAGTCACGATGTAACATAAGGCTAAAACAAAGAGATCCATTCGTATTTCTCTCAAACGACAACGGATTTTCATCAAACCGAGTGATTTGTTCACTTTAACAACCATGTTTCCGAGGGAAGAACATTAAAGTTGATACACAAACAAAGAATTTGTTACTATAATTGTCAACTTAACTATCAATATATAATATTCGTCCACAGCTACATCAACATGTTAACAGAGATACTACATAGATTTGTCTAGCGTAACAGATTGCGTGTATTTAATTTCGTGGACTAATATTTAATTAAAATACATTTCAATGAACCTTCTCACAGTATTTGTAGGATTTAGTTCATCAGAAGGTTTCAATAGCATGAAGCACCAGAATTTACTCCCCATTTACTGAACTGCGATCGACATACGTTGGTTAAATCGATTGAGGACTTGAAAACGGGTAACATATTATATCTTGTCAAAGACATTTCTCGCATCGCCGCTTACAACGCCCAAGTTGACGACTTCGCAGTTGGAGTGAGCACTCATATGATCAATTCAATGAGTTTTGGTCCATTTACTTTAGAACTAGACCGTATTTGCTTTTCAAACAAATACGCACCAAGTCGCTGAAAATGAAAGAACACCCAACGGCTTCTGTAAGTTAGATTGAAGAGACTTGGCTACTTTATATTCAGACATTCCGTATATTTATTCTCAGGAGGCGAAAGCAAATATCGCTGACTGTTTTAGAACGCCTAATCCCAATTCCAACATACGTGTGAGGTTTTTAAGGCCAGGTTTTTTTCAACCGTAGCAGGCTTGGTAGGAAAAGGTTGCCTTCATTCAAACCCGTCCCAACATTCAGGTTAAGCTATTACTATCGAGAAAAGGGAAGAATAGGCCGAGGGACGGGAAATGTGAAGAAGGATTACGGTCGAGACTGCGAAAATGTGTGATTCACCTTTGTGAAGCTTCCCTTTTTTTCTGGAGGTAGTAAATCAAACCAGAGTTTCATTCGCAACAAATATTTTTGGTGGTTGGGAGGGAGGGGGGAGGGTTTGTCGAGATAATCCCTCCTTGCAATTTGATGTCGAAACCATAATGGCATACGCTCCTACGTTCGAAAATGGGTGTCGTGGGAAAATAATTGAATGGAATGCAAGCCGGCCATAAAGAGATCCAGATATGCAGCGAAGGGCATTAGTTTTTTTCCATCACCATGGTTGAGAAGGTAGGTGATATATTAGCATCAATAGGAGGAGAGATATGCGATTTACTGAGGCGAACATAAAATGTAACACCTACGAGGAATGCGAAATAATGAAACTCACTCGTGTTTTCATCGACACATTTCCGTCTATGAATGGTGCTAACGTATTTTATTTCATCATCGCTTCAGTGAAAAATAGAATTAAAAATCCGTTAATGATGACCATCTTGTCTAAAATGTGATTCATTATACTATGAACTCTTTGGAAAATAATATTGCAAACTACTGCTCCAAAATTTTATTCAAAATGGTTTTCGTGTTACTTATTCCTTCCGTATAACCATAAGGGACTTGACAGTGTTGGCGAAAAATAATAGTATAAAATTCCGTATATATTCATAAATTGGGAAAAAGGTCTGAAACTTAATTAATCGTTTTCAGTAACGAGCACATCCATACGGGACCTTTTCATTCGGCTACAAGAGTATGGCACTGATCTCATTCCAATGTAATACCTTGGGGTCCCTGCAAATTTATCGACGAATGAATTTCACATACACCTACGTCCACATATCTTAGATTTTTTCTCTAATCTTTAAAGATGTACTGAAGACATATTTTTCCGAATTGGAAACCATTATTTTACCAAATTATAGGCAATCAATCTTTGACAGCTACCGTTTTTCTAAGATGTTCTTATGGCATCGTCCTAATTAGAAAAACTCCATAATATATTCAACTGATATCTGCGATATACGATTGAACTACAATAGTTGGGTTAGGATTTATAGTTTTTTTTTAATTTTTGCTTTAGGCTTCCTTCTTTTTCCCATTCCGTCAACCGTACCAATTAGCAAAAATATACAAACAGGAATGCAATAAACTCGTAATAAAATTAGGGTATCTAATTCTGGTGGGTATCAGACTTTTATTGGTTGATGCTCCCGGGCGGTTGGACTGTGGATGGGTACGGGGTAAGTGAGGGAAATTCGATCATTTCAGCCCTCCCCGCCTTGACTAAACGGTGAAATCTCGCCGTTTGTTAAAGAAATCGTCATATAGAATTATTGCCAACGATTTTATTTGTACAACGTATGAAAACCTCAGCTTCATCACTGGGACATCAATTAAATACTAGTAGATTAATAAATCACTGTATCTATCTGTATCTATCATTTCATAAGATATTCATACTTTCTCACTTGATGATCGAGGCCCCTTGGAGAAAGACAACAAAAGTTAGGTAGGGTCAGCCATTTTAAATTAATATTTGGAGAAAGATTCCCACTGGATTGATTGAAATGATGATAAGTAATACACCAGTGATCGAAGAAAAGATGTAGATGTCGCTTGAAACTTGAAACTCGCCATTAGAACTTGAAAAATAAACACAGCTATCTAACATACTATTGAATATCCAGTATCATAAGTAAGAAGAAGAAATGTGGTCTCTCAGTATGAAGAAATTTCAAGGAAGGTGTATATCGGAGACCTCCTTTATCAATGCGGTAAAAAGGTTTTAGAAAAAGTTCAGAACAAAACGGTAAGTGCTCGTCGAATGCGATGAGCGCTACCTATGCCTACCATATACCTTCCTATACCTATTAGAACCGAGACTAATCCGTTGAAAAAGAAATAATGTTTCACTTGCGGTACAAGCCGTAACTGTCTTTAAAATCCTTGTGCGGACCGGACTGCAGGCTATTTATATTTTTTGTGCATGATATAAAATGCAATCAGGGCAGGATTCTAAATACAGAAAATGCCCAGGTACGTCCAATTTTTTCAGTCAAGTTCAGTTGTTAGAAAGCAGTTGGTCCCAGGCAGAGGCGGACATTAGGCTTAGGGAAGCAGAGTGCATCGTTGCTCGTGAATACATAAACGGCAATGAAACTTTTTCGTGGGTTTAAAAAGGTCCACATACCTATGCCTTCCCTCGAGCAATCCTTGCTCATAATGCCCCTCTTTCAATGCTCATTCCCGCGATCTAAATGGCTCGAGTTTTCCGGTAAGCTTTCCGCTTCATTCACTTGCCATAACTTATAATCTTCTTTCTACGAAGTGTTTCCAGCAAAGAAGTGATATAGAAACACGATAAAACTCTAACCATCCCAACACATTATAAATATCTCAACGGAAAATTACAAATTCGTGCGCTCGAAGTTTGAGGACAACCCTCCACACTTGAACCCAAAGGAATCAACCAAATTTACGCTTTGAAAGCTTTTAAATAACGGTTCCATGGTAATAAACTGAAGATAGGGAGCATGGGTCACGCTAAGTCTACTTTCCCTACTATCATCACGAAATACTAGCTGTCTACAGAGAAAATTTATGGATCAGTGACCGTGAGTCGTCTCAAATTAGAATGGGCATTGAAATTCCATGGGAAATGAAACCCAGGAATATTAACTGCCATAGAAAACTTCATTTCAACAGTTTTTCTTTTCCATTTACATAAATTATATAAGTAAAATGAAGTAAAAAGTTACTCCAGACAGTTCGTTTAGGTGTTTCAACTAGTCAGCTAGCAACTTGGCAATGAATAGAATGGCCGCCGACCGTAAGAATAGGCATGAATACGGAAAATTCTATAAATGGAATTAAAATCATTGGACATTTTTGATTAAGGGTATTAAGCAAAGTAAAGCAAGCATGGATGGGGTTCAAAGCATATAGATCACCAGGGTTTAAGCGCTGTAAATTCTGTAGTAAATTGAGGCTCAGAATTGTAAAAAGCAAAGAATTGTAAAAAGCATTCTTTATTTTTCGTTTATTTCGAATTAAAAACTTGCCGAGAATCGTAGGATGTAGGCGCTGGAGAAATATAAGCCGTAGTGCGTGCTCTCAGCTGACGCTCCACCGTAGTCTAAAAGCCATATGCTCCCTAAAATTCTCATTGCTCATTTTACTAATTTGCAAATTTCTAATAAGGAAATCACACTGCACTGTTCTCAGTCTGCAGCATTCACATGCGCCTCCATATATCTATAAACATATTTCGATCCAAACAGACTCTCCTTCTGCACATTACTATTTCCAACACTGAGATTCCATTTTTCTAATTGTTTACAACCCTACTTTTTGATTTCCGTGAATCAATACCCACGGTACTATTTTAAACTGCACATTTTTGCTTAATATTACTAATATAATTTTAAGATCAGCAGACTATGAGAAGGGTTGAGGAGTAGTTTAAAAAACTATTTCTATTTTACGATAGACAAAAACCACTGAATACACGGATGCTGAAAGTAATTGACCTGGATAGACTGGCGAAAACTGAAGAAATGGAACTCCTAGCACTATTATTCACATCTTCCTATATTATTATTTACAGGTTTCTGCATTAACTTTAGGGGTCGCGATTTCCAGTGGGTAGGGAAGTAGCCTTTTAACTGGAGGGTACGAGTTCAATTACTGGTGAAGCCTCTGGTTAGCTTTACCCAAGCTGTGTGTGATTTTTCGGGTACCAGATCTTCCTGGCACACCGCAGGTGGCACAAGGAAAGGAACTACCCTACCCTGATGTGTGAATTTCACACGCCGTTGGGCTTAGTACTGGGT
>LYUA01000054.1:661567-676855 GCA_002093875.1 Calopteryx splendens | reverse complement strand
CTCTTCTGTTTAGAGACCCTTTGCGGTCGAACTCTTTTAGCAGCAGAATTTTCTATGAATATATATATATATATAAATTTATTCATACACACACTTCCAGCAATAGCAACAACAAAAAATTCTCCCGTTATCTTCTTAAGGTCCTACTTCACTTTTGTGTTTTTTGTTCGTGTGTGTTTTTCCTCGTACATTTGTCCGCCTCTTTTTTCTCCAGCCTCCCCCGTTCTTTCCCTGTGGACTCACTTATACATGCGCGGGCCGGGAGCTGAGCTAATGCCCATCCCATTTTCCCCTTTATACCCCCTCCCCTCGGCTCACGTTGACTCGACGTCGTTAAGGCAAAGAGGAGGTCTAAACATTTGAGGAATGTGTTTCCCCTCCTCAAGTCTCCACTTTCATCGGGGAAATGCAGTGCCGTATTGAAGTACACGTAGAAACAAAGGTGAGGAGGAGTGAAAAAATAAACAAGGCGACTTAGAGAGAAAGAGAAAAAAAAACTTTCTTCCTTTCCAGGAGAGGAGTAACGGTTAAGGATGAAGTCGGAAGCAGATCGGAGGTTAAGAAAATTTTTCTCCAAGACATTCTCATTTTCTTAACCAATCAGACTTATTTCCAGGGGATCGGAGATGATTAATGATTGAAAAATAAAGTATTTCTCAGTGTATAGTTCAGTTCTTATTTTATTCAGGAAAAAGTATTTAAAAGTGAAAAGTATAAAATGTTCGTAATCAGTTAAAAGCGTGAATGAATATATTTACGGAGAGATTCCATTTATTTCCAGAAAGGGACTATGCGGCAGCCGAGCCAGCCTTAGTCGCTGTCTTTATCTATGAAGATTTTTCTACACACATGTAACATCTTTGGAATATTGATAAGAGTGAAAAATGTAATTAATTCATTGTCATTAGCTTGCATAGGTTTTATGATGACAATTCAACTCTCTCGACTCGAGTAACTACATTTAAAGTTTATTTTTGGAGAAGGAACCGTCCAAGCTCGGCGTGGAGTAGTCAGATTTATTTGCGATATCTAGAGCATCATTAAGAAATTTACCCGAAATGATACAGTAGAGTAAATTATCCAGATAAAATAAAACTACTTTTGCGCTCTATGATAACAGTTATAGCTCTCCGTCATCTTCTTGCCTGAAATTCCAGGTTTTGGATTCATGAAACGCATCACTCCACATCTACCATCTCCTAGACTTTGTGGATGGTCAAACTTTCTAATGATTCTATTGTAATTATAATATACTTTTTACTCAAAGCACTTGTCATCAATTCCCTTCTCTTTGAAAAATCTTATTTCGTGATCTCAAGTCTCCTCTTATATTTCCTTCAACTTCCCTCGATTTACTCCAAAATACTGTCCCTATATGTGTGAACGTTTCCACTTGCTCTAGACTGTTCCTTCCTGCTACAATTTCTAAATTAGCCTTCCAAACTTTGACGCATCTAACTGCTTTGATTTTATTACGGTTATCATCCGTTCCATATCTTTCGCATCGATCAGGTATTCACTTGTTACTTACTACAGTTCCTTGGTTGTCCAACTAACTAACTATTGCTTAACCTTTTCCAAATCTGAATTTCATCAACCAATCAACCAAATAAAATCCTTCTCATACAAATCAGAGCAATCCGCTTAAATGACATTATTAAGGACTGAATAACTAACCCCCTATACCCACATGGCTTATCTTTGTACATTACATTGGTAAATAGATGTAGATTCATCACGTCATTAGCAAATCATTTGTTCTCCTCGTTTTTTTCTACGTGGAAGTTGCAATCCACAGCTAAGGGCACTGGATGGTAACGTGATACGAACTCTTCGTGTACGAAATGCTTAGCGGTATTCACGCTCCGTAAAGTTGACATTCCCATCTAAAGGTTCTAGAGGAAGACGGTCTACGAATATAGAAGAAATGAAGGAAATACGCCTGAATGATACGCGTGATGGATTGCTATCAATTGAAGTTTCATCCCTCTGGTGTTTTCTTTTTTTTCCAAGCCGGAAAGGAATTGAGGGGAGAGGCAATACGTCATGTTAGTACGCGCAGGAGCAAAATTTATGACTACATGGGCTAATAGCTCAGGAAACATTGTCCGGAAACGATCCTGTGTCACTCTTAAATTGGGCTAGTTTTTTCTAATGCCTCAGAAGTTAAAAATAAATATTTGCCCCCTGAAAATATCTGCGTGAAGTTTCATCAACAGTTTTCAGTTATATTTTATGACTTCAGGCCTCCATTATGTTCTACTCGGAAATAACGTGCGGAGGTGCAGACAAAGGTAAATCTCCCTTCCTTTTTGTGTCACTTTCATTCACTTTCGGGATTATAACTGGTTAGGCCCAACTCGAACCTAAGAAACTAACAATCGAGTTGAATACCAAATTGGGATAGTATTATACTAAAAAGGGCGTTTTTAAGCCATTTTTTCGATGAATGTCTCTACAAGTAAACTAGAATCCTCTGAATCTTTCTAACATCCTGTCTGGCTCACTTTCTTCTAAAGTGAATACGATCTAATTTTTGTCCCTCTAATAACCTTCTAAGGATTACATTCCACACGTATTGATTTTAAGCAAATAAATCTCTTCCAGATACAACTATTTTTAAAAATTAAAATCTAGGATACTTTGAAATTAAGGTAGTTTAAATGTGGAAAATGGGAATAGACCAAGATATGCCTATATCACGAGCACAGAGCGCTATGCTGATTCTTCAGTACCGCAAGGGTTTGATTGTAATACTTTCTTGCTTTATATAGAAAAATCTGAGAGCGGGAGAAAATGCTCATATCAGATTAGACTTTAGGTCTCTTTGCATATTACGAATCAGCCGAAATGAAGTCCTGGTAATTCAAGCGCTCAAACTGCTAAGTGTACATCGCAACATCTAATTCTGGAGAATCAGCCCTAGGCGGGATTAAAACCAAAGACCTAAAGTTTGCCTGGTATCTACGTTAATTTACATTCACCGGAGTCATTAATGCAGTGCACAGTAGCGTATAACTTCCCTCACTTGTTACTCTATGACGGTTGAGGAAAGGTTTTGGGCATTTGAGTGCATTAATCATACAGTTAGTAGGCAGGCAGCAACGCGTAACGTAAGAAATGCGCACATTAGGTATTGCTTAGATGTAAAAATAATTTCTTAATGTATTTGAATAATTTAGTGATAAGTTTTGCAGGTCGGAGCAAATTTCTACCCTAAATGGAGCCGCATCCAGGCTATAATTTTCCAACCTCTGCACAACGTCGAAAGATAACTGAAGTGAGAATGACATGCGTTTCGCGAGGCTACTGTGAAAGCCATATTTCCGACCGCCGGGGATGTCAACGAACGTCCCTCAGGGTCACCACCATCGCCGCTCGACTCCTCCCTCCTACATCCCGCTCAGCTCCCCTTCTCCTACGCTCTGATGCCCGGAGAGGACTGAGTTGCGGGGCGATGAACGCCACCACTCACGGTCCATCGAAGTACCTACACGTAGTAACTCTCAGGCGCCCGACAGACGTTTCCGCATCGTCCGACGCCTTCCGTGCCTTTGAGACGGTCTGGTTTCGGAGGAAAGCGCAATATAACGACGCGCTCTTCGGGGAAGTAATGACTTTTCATCGGATTCGTCTGAACTTAGCTCGAGGGCGAAACATGCAAAAGCTTACGAGTTGTCAGGAATAAGGAATGAAGACAAGATTTAGCCGTCGGCCCAAGCAAAAAAAAGTCCTTAAAAGTAAATACCTAAATACCTTAACACGCAAGAATAACATGCAAAGGGTGATAATTACGTTTTGTTTACTTGACAATCAGGGGATTTAAGACGGCTAAAAGTTATGTGCGTGACGGAAAACATATTCTGGAACTATGGTTTCACAAAGGTAGGCTATGGGTGGGCGGAAAATAAAGGCATTGTGTTTCCGCATTAGAATATATTTTTCACAACGATAGTTTTGTTACAGATTAACATCGTCCAGTAAATACAGTCCACGGAAACCATGGTCGTAAATAATATTTTATATCGTGAAAACGCAGTTTTTTTGTATCTTGCGAGCCACCCACTAGTAATGAAGTATTTCCACCAAGTCAGGCTAGAAACAATTCCATTTAACATGGATAGTTATTTTAAGGGGGGGATAGAGTGAATATTACAATTTACATTATTTTTCGCAAAGTATCCGACATTATCCACCGTTGCATTATTTTTCATCATAAGAGAAAAAAATTAACTATGTATATTTAGGGTAGAGTCGCATCCATTGACATGATATCACCAAAATATGTCTCTATCGAAAAGCAAGTAGTTACGCTGCTTAACTTTATGATACTCATCAGCCTCAAATATAACATCTACAGAAACTCAGTAGCAGTTTGGATAGTGCAAAAAGATAGCAACTTCAGTTGCAGCGATCAATAGATATAAGGCTTACTATTTAATTACAACGTGGTGTTCAGTGTCAATAATGTCTTTAGATGGAAAGAAAACGGAAAATATGATAAATTGTGGTTAACTCTTACAAAAATTGATAAAAATTGCACCCATTCTCGCAATTTGTTTTAAAAAATGCTTAGGGAAATCTGTTAACATAATTTTACCATGAAAAAAGTAATTACAGATCACTTTTAATTTCGAAAATTTCGTGTATACTGCACTGGCTGTAATTTACCATTCTATCTAAAATGATCCAAATAAAACAGAAAATAGTTTGAAAATTAAGCTCCATTTGTATTCACTGAACATGGTACTCTTTTACGGAACAGTTTATGGTACAACTTTTTTCGCCGTATAATAGACGGCATATTGTAATTGCTATATATTTTGAGATAATTATAAGAATTTTAAGTGCACATCTCGAAAATTAACTAAAAACCACTCAAATTATAAGGGACATTTGTTACTTGGATGCCGTTAGAATACACTCCCGAGTGCTTCGCGGAGCATCAAATATATGCATAGAATCACTACATTTATAGCCAGCGAAGCAAGCACGGTGAAGTTATTTTGTACTGACAAGAAAGAAACATAAATTAAAACTATTTTTGGGGAATGGGCAGCGTGCTTTTGAGATACTGTGACAACATGGTATTGATTTCCAATTTCTAGAGCTAAGGGATCGGTTTCAAAAATTGGTTTAAAAGTTTGTCAACTCTAGATAAACTAAGACGGATTCACAGTTAAAAAGGAAAGAGAGAAATCATCATCAAAGTTCTATACAATTGCAAATTTTCAAGTTCTTTTAAAAAGGAGTAATATTCTAGTAAAGGAAATAGTTTGCCAGCGTTCCCCTATGGTGTATGGATAAATAGCGCTGACTGAATTTTCTTACAACAAAATATTTTGAGACTACAAATCTAAAAGAATAGAAATAACCTCATTTTCCTTAATTTCCAAAATTTTAGGAACAGAACGTTTTTGAGTAAATTGCACCACAATGGACGGTTTTTGACACCCAGACCATTTCAAAGAAATTCGCTAAGGAAATCACACGACAAATCATTACATGGTGAGAACGATGATTTTATCTCAGGATGTACACACAAAGGTTGTTTATAAGACTGGTGAGGTGGTTTGTGTGGTAGCCTACAACGCCGAAGGCCCTGGTTCAAGTTCTAGCGTAGACAGATTTCGTCAGTGGTAATCCGTTGGTAAGCATATAGATCACAATATATTTTTGTAGCGAGACATTTAATTGTAACCCTATGGGCATCTTGTGTAAATGATAGACCGGATTTCTCTCTATTCACAAATAATAACCCCTTTTCTTATTAGTCGTATACTGTTAACAATATAAATGATATCCAACAGTCAGTTGCCTTCCACGAAAGCAATAGGTACTTTCCGTACAGTTAACAGGAAATGGGAAAGGACTCCAAGTCCTGAATGCCTGCCAAAACTTGCTGAACGAAATCTCTAGCCATAAATACACCGAACATATCGACTTAAAAAAATAAAACATGGTCTTTGGTATAAAAAAAGAGACGGAAAATTGCCTTTTCACCGAAAAATCTTACTTGAAAAATTACGCAATAAATACGCTAAGGACGAAGCAGGTAACTAGGTTCATTTTTTACCTTCACTAACACCCTGAAAGGCACTAACAGGTGTTTTTCCGTTTCATTTTTTCCTTAAATGCTTAGTTACTACCTTTTTATTGACGTCCCGAGAGACCTCAGCTTTGAAAATCCAATTAGCTTAAAATACTTATCTAGTCCATAGTCCCATAAAGAAAACTAGATCACAGAGGGAGGAATCTAAATTGTGTTTTTATCGCTCCACAGACAAAACCCGAAATTGTTCAGCAACACAGCATGCATGTCCCACTCTCTTTTTCAAAGTACGAGTCAAACACTTGGTAGAAGATCTATACTTAAAACAATCGGTAGAAAATAATAGTTATAGGCAATCATGGATACTTCAGTTGTAGTTAGGGCCCTGCGTGATTTCTGAAATAACTGAATCCGATCGATATTAGCTGCTAAATTTTCATGCATAAATCAAGGATAACCATTTATCGTTTGATATCCTCTTCACATTAGTCTTATAGCAAAAATAGGCTCTCTCGAGCCAATTTTTTTCCCCTTAGTAATCCTTACTTTATGATTGCATATTTATTTCACTGGGCTCTTTCGCATTAAATTCTGAGGCAATCAGTGATCCTTGTGGATAGAATCCCGATTGAAAAAATTTCAATTCAGCATAATGATTACTGCTTCCTTCAGGAGTTCTATTATTATATGTTGAATTGGTAATGATATTTTTTAGTTTCTAAAAGTCTCATTTTTATCTGTTTTACTATATACTACATAATACTGCACTGTAACACTAAAACTTCTCCTTTCACTTACTTTTGCCTAGCCTTTCTTGGCTAACTTTTCTTAATAATCAAAGATTTTTTTTTATATCGGTCTATATAAAAGTGCGACTCCCCAAAAACATGGGATTTCATTTCACGCATTCATGCCCATTTTATGGGAAGAATTAAAGTGAAAATAAACAATGGATTCCGAAACATATGCGCTGATCTTGTGAGAACGCGATTGCTATCCATTTTACCAGTGCATTTGCCTTTCCTATAACGGTAAAATTTGATGAGAGCAATTACTGCTAATAATATGATCCCATCGTTACGTATCTTCGTAATTAACCAACGTATTCCCAAGTGATTAAACTGACTCCAAATGAGCAGGGAAAGTTTAAAATGAAGTAATATTTGAAGGGCGAACATAAAACTTAATATCTAGAGTGGATGCTAATTTTAAAGAATCAAGAAAGTACGTAACTACTTTTATAATGCCTACTGTGAAATCATCAAATACTCAAGTAAGTTGTCATAATATGCAACAAGTTTCGACGACAAAATAGAACTTATAAAAATCGCCTATCTTGATGACCTACATGTTTTAATTTTTGAAATCGAAGACCTCTCTTTAAATTCTTTGGTAAAGAATTTAAAATATAACCCATAAACATCAAATATGAAGAGACTAGCAGCCTTTCCACTAACCGTGGACCATCGAGAGATATATTAATAGAGTTAATGAAAAAGCTACAAATATTATTAACCTACAGCGATTTCTCATTCATTCTCAGCACACGGACCGGCTTTGTAATGGAATGCTTATGTAAGTTCTCCTATTTATGGTCATTTAAAACGTACGTCAATTATGAAATTAGCCATTTAGTATAACAAAGGCATTCTTCGACGACGGATGAACTCTCTAGAAAGATTTTGAATCAGTCATAATCACGCCTAATTCAAAGGCTACTGCAATTCTCCCAACCACTTTTCCAGAGTTGCAGTGGTATATTGTTGTAAGTGGAGAGTGATCTCAGGGATTTAGTCCCAAATGAAAATTATCCCGAGAATATTGTTTTGTAAGAGAGATCTGTTAAATATTTCGTCAACAAATAGGTATTCAAATGTAAGACCGAAAATTATATTTTAGGATAAAATAACCTCCAAACTATCGAACCTACTTTACTAATGCACTGGCAGGCAATATGGAGATTTATGGCTATCAAAGATTTAATATCTAAAAACCGTTCAAATAAATTTTCAAATTTCCTTTTATGGAAACGCGAGTGGTTACAAGATCACTAGCAGTAATTTACTGCATGCCCAACCAGTGATTCGTTTCCTGTTTTGCTGCTATAAGCAATGTTTAGCATGTTATTCAACTTTTTTCTCACACAATTACATTTGAAAGATTTATTTGGGCATATATCACCCTGAATGAAGTTAGAGCAGGTGCTAATGACGGGTGAGTAAGAGAATTGCCAGGATGACTAAGTGCGCAATCGTGACCTCGGAAGAATGAGAAATTATCCTAGCAAGCATTAAAATCACGTCATCTGGGAAAAAAACATGCAAAACACTTGCGAACAGATTTCGCACAAAAACGGAAATGTACATTGGGAAGATTTTTTATGCACGCCGACAGCAGTCACGCGGGATTACATGGAACGGAATCTTAAACCACATAAGTACCCACTCATAATGTACAAAGATATATTTATGAAGCACTGAATCACACTGTCTAAATGCATAATATTCGAAAATTATATCCCGAAAGGGAAATATTTTTAGTAGTAATCTCTGAGCGTAAGTTATAAAAAAAGTACTGAAAAACTTTCGACGCCAGAATTTTGAGCACAGTGGTGGCGAGAGAGGTATTCTAATTTATTTAAGGTTTTTTTTCTATTTACCTTAAGGCAATAATCCAAAATTATGCGTCATGGAGGCTGAGGTATTGTACTCCACCCTGGTAGAATACTACGGTATTCTCTGTCCAATAAAAATATAAATAATAAACAAACAGGACAAGGATGGTTAAGGAAGACAAAATACGACGGGTTGAAAGGACTTGCGAATGAAAGACATCTTTTGTAAGTCCACATGATCATTTACCGATTATAAATACCAAATGGAAACATGAAAAATAAATGAAGCCTTAGAAATGCGCGAGACAAATATTAGGATGATGGAAATACAGATGAATCTTGATGAGAAAGTTATGCGTCCTCGAAGTTCGTTTAGTATGAGTAAGCATTGAAACGCTAAAGTTGGTGGCATTGCCAGTCACTTAGTGGAAACGATTCATCATAATCACTCTTGGTCTCTCAAAAACACACTTGGTTTTTCCATCATATTATTTTAACATAACCCAGGTTGACAGTCGAAACCTGGATAGTGTTATAGTAAAATTGTGAAAAAAATCAAGTGTGTGTATCATTTTAATTGAAGCTTTGAAAACATTTTCAAAGGCAAATATCAATTAATGGATGGGAAGACAAAACTAGAACCTCTTTGGATAAGTCAAATGGATTAGATTCATTTGGAGTAATCCTTACAGGGTTTGCACGACTTTTCCGGTGGCTACGGAAACAAAACTCGATAGATAAGAATGATGATCATCTAATAGAAGACTAGATTAGCAGAGGAAAATGCACTAAGAAGTATCAGGGAAAAAATGGGAATTATGCTAGAAAAGGGAAAGGAAGTGTATGCGCATAGGAAATCGCGAGGATCAATGTAGGCATTAATTGAAGAAAATATGGCCCAAAACAACAATTGGGGCCCATACATAAAACAAAACCCAGGTAATGATAATGGATTTAAGTGCAAAAAGAAAGAAGCGAGAAAAAGTTGATCAAATTGGAATGGTGGCTGATAAAAGGCGATCATAACATCGGAAACCGTCGGCGGCGAGTGTCAATACTGTTTAATACCAGATTTTTAGGCGTTGCAGACTATGCAAATTTCTCCCATTCATTTCCGTACACGCGCTCAAGGTTCAAAAAGTTGAAATTTCACCGCCCGCACTCTACCTCCACCCCAACCGGCTTCTCCCAAGAAAGAAAACCTGCAAATCACTGCCTTAGTCATAAAACGAGGAAGGAAAAACCTGGCTGCATCAGAAGTTCGCTCATGAATTAATTTTGACCACCCGAAAAGTCTCCCGGTGTGGGGAAGAGGGGGGGGGGAGAAATGCTTTCGAAACTCACTACTAACTGGTTCCGGACCGAAAGCCGTAGGAAAGAGAGGAAACATAGCTCCTTGGTGGTTCAAAACTTACGGCGACACACACACACACAAGGACACAAACGCACGTCGGGATAAACCAAGAAAAAAATAATAAAGGAATGAACATAAAAGAAGTAACGACACACTCGGGCGGAGGAAAGTGAAATCGTCTTCCGCCGAAAACATTTGAACGTGGCGAAAGAGGAAGACGGTGAGGAGGAAGGAGAAAAGAAACTGGAGAAAGTTGAGGGTAGGTGGTGAGGGAGGGGGGGGGAGGCTTCTCCGGGTCAAATAGTATTTACGGCGTGGGTGTCGCGCGAGCGAGCTCCGTCATTCGCCGAGACGAAAGTGAAAGATCGAGGCCAAGGAGAAAGCAAAACCTCGGGTGAGGTCGAGCTGTGAGGTCACTCACTATGCGATTCTGCGAGGCTGTTGACATCCGAACATCCGCTCGAGTAACACACAGGGTTCAAGAGAATGGCGAAAGCTTGTACGACACCAGCGCCTTTACGGTGACAAAATACAAACATATTCTCCAGCATATATCGTCACCATAGAGTTATAAAGATACTATGAACTATATACTCTAAGATCGTCACCCTCACGATCAAATGTTCTCTCGTATCAACCATTTTACATGGCCGAATTTAGCGTGTTTTTGTATGTAAAGCTCAGAGAGTTTACAGAGATAATCGGTGTTTCATTTGCGTGAGTTTATCTCAGAAATGGAACGCGCCTATTGCGAAGTAGTGGCAGCAGTTTTTGCCATTGCTATAACAGTACGAGTCACAATCTTCTATATTATATTTTGTATTTATTGTATAATAATAATCAAAAAACAACACCGACGATTGATGCTTGTGCATCATGAACGTGTAAAATACTATTTTTTTAATTTTATATTCAACCTGCACTATTTTGTTAAATATTTCCAATCGAAGCGAAAGGAGGAAGAAGCCGACGACGCACCATGCTGGAACTGGAGGTTGCCTTTGATTGATAATGTGATAAAATATGGAAGCAAAAATAGAAGCTATTCAATTTTTTTCTGGATTCAATGAAATATGCGACGGAAAAGATTTGCTATGACGCCAAAATACCCTAGTATTTTCGTTTCATGCGACCATAATTGTTGCGTAGCAACTTGGCTAGCATACTTTTGGGACTGAGTTATGTGTGAACCTATATCGCTATATATCCAGGCTTTTACATACCGATTTCAGACTCTACCCTTCCACCGCAACAGTGTTTGGCGAGTTGCTAGAAAATAACAACGAAAATAATACAAAAACAAATTTTTAAAATTTCAGTTAAAAAAAAGGTTTTTTCATTAGTTTTATCACAAATTTCCTTGTAGTTACTTGCCTTTTCGATACAACGTTTCGTTTTGCCCAGTTGGCCAACAAATAAAAATCCTTTGCAAATATTTTTAATGATCTTTAAACAGTTTTATTTTGGCATAAATATTTTAAGCCATATCCTAATTCTGATTTCAGATTATTCGATCATAAAATAGAATGTCTTTAACAGTCTTGAAAAAAGGAAAATGATATCCTAATGCACTAATATTTAAAATTATCGCTAATATTAAAGGAGGCATTGAGGTCTTCAAATCATGGCATCAAAGGTTCAATACAATTTATCATGTTGCACCCGACGGTTATTATTGCACCGTTCTAGTGATACTAAAAAACTATAACTTCGGCCTTAAATTCTGTCACAGCTAATTTCTACCACAAGTTCTCTACATTTCTCAAGTTTATTAAAGACTGAAAAACGGCATTTTCCCTAGATAATATCGAGGGATATGTACCACATTACTTTCTGTCGCGCAATAATTATTTATTAACGATGCAAAATGATTATGCATTATTTTTAACGTATTTATAATTTCTCCAGAACAGTGTCACGTTTTTGGAATTTAGGCCATTCGATAATTTAGACAACCCATGGCAGGGTGATGTTTTAATAACGTGTACGCTAATCTAATATTCCCTCTTACAAACATATATGCTTGCAATATAAATTTTCATACGGTTAAATCTTTTAACTACGACGGTGTAGCGTAAGGAACAGGAATAAATTAAAAGTTCTGTGTCCAAATCCCGTCAGGATGTCACCATTTATTTCTTCGTCGAATGTAGGCATTGCATTGCGGGCTATTTTAATCCGGTAGAACGACTCAGGTCCCGAATACAACTATCAAATGTAAATAGGTACCTGCCCACGATACTTATTTACGTTATCCGGCTTCCCAACAACCGGTCTAGCCCTATTCAAATCAAATTAAGACCAAACTGTGGGACTCAAACTCAAACTAAATCTTCGATGTGGAGAGAAGATGACTGAGAGCTGGACGGGAATCTTTTCGCCATTAGAATTTCGTCTCATAATGCAAATCTTGAAGTATCGATGGAATAGAAATAATAATCCTCTATAGCCACGAAACTCCAATCAATTCCTACTTGTTTCGACGAAAATGCATGGAGACGTTTTTTTCCATCACCTCATAATTAAATCATTAACTAGTATTTAACATAAATCAATCACTTTGGCTGAAGAAGTTTTCGTTGGTACACACTCTAAAAATACGTTTTAAGATTTTAAAATAAACAACTGTTAAACAATTTGGCCAATCGCCTAAATTCCTAGAATTAAGACAATAAATCCCATGAGGGATCCCTGGTTAATTGGTGAATTATACGATAAATTCTTCGCCGATTAACGTCTCCCAACCGAAATAAGGTAAATTTTGTAATAAAAAATCTGCCTACTGATGGAGAAAATTTAAATTCTTTCATTAAAAATTTAAAATGAAACGATAGTCACTGAAACTACACTACACAAGAATGCTTACACATGGAAGTAGTCCAAGAAAAACGCTTAAATTTGTAACTGCACAGGCATATCAGTTCCTCACGTTGGATGATAAAGGCACTCCTTGAAGAAAGAAAACATCCTTATAATTAGCACCAACTACTTTTTACGAGGGTCTTATTTCGTGTTTTTGCTTCTTTCCTGCGATAAAAAGAGAAATATACTACCTGCGTTGCTCCTATCAACCCTCATACACCCAGAATCGTTGTTGTAGCTGATAATTACTGCCATGCGATTACCTACTGATTCCCGATCATAACCAATTTCATCAAAATCTCCCCACTAATTTTGGTCATGATACTACATTAAAGAACGGAAATGACCTACGTGTCGGACGCATTAGGTATATTTTTCATCGCAGAGAACGCATATAAAAAATTATGAAAGACAGGCATTCGACCGAAATTGAGATATTCAGGGCATTCAGGCCCCGTTGACTTTATCGCGCGGCTAAAAATGAATATGTTGGGAGCAAATTCTTGGTTACTATTAAAATGGGTTCCCTTTCCAACCCGATTCTTTGACTCGAAACACGCTGCTTCTTGAATGTAGGGTGAAAACATTTAGGAGACACATCTAGCAATCCTTGCCTGCAGGACATGCTCGTCGTTACCTATAAAAATTCAGAGCCTAACAAATTGCATATAGCAAAAATATGCAATAGCAAAAAAGCAGTGTATTGCATTTAGCCAGCCATTCCCGATGCAGGTTTAACTAAGGATCCTTGCATCTCAAAATTCCCCGAGCGCATTTTCCAATGCAGTTATCTTCAACACAGTTATTTCATCGTTATAATTGCTGAATTATATTTCGACTAAGAAGACTTCTTAAGAGTCTTTTCATTAAATACAGTGCCATTTCCATATCATTTCTAGCCAAAAAATAATATTCATGGAACTTCAAGACTTGACAAATTGATTAAATTTTTGAAAAAAAAATTTATGAGTAATATTTAAGAATTATTTATCACTCATTCTAATTCCGTTATTATAAGAGAGTCTGTACCTACGCTGAGTGCCAACGATAGAAGTTTGAAGAAGGTTCATCACATTTAAACCTANAGTAATATTTATATCCCCAGTATTCTTCAATGTAGTGGCTCAAGGTATACGGTTGTGCATTATAATTGCATTAAATTGAAGAAAAGTGGTACTAATGTTCTCTTACGATAGATGAATGTAGAACCCTTCTTTTTATTTCACGTGCGTGAGAATCACGTCTTTAAGATAAGGGGGATTTGTGTCACCTAGGTTTACCAGAGTATTGCGGTTACCATAAAGTTATATAACGATTCTACAAGTATCTAAAGACTTTCAGAGGCATAACCTTGATTTGAATCTTGGATCCACCGCTAGGTAACCAAGTCCTTCGGTTTTTGAACCACCTTGTCACCACTTCATAATCGATGGAATTAAAAATTAAACTGCTGCTGCTTTTTTACCTGACACATATCTAGACCTACCTTGACATCTAGACACCTTGTATCGTTAAAGAGGAAAATAAAAATACTGACAGGTTTTTCTGTGACTATGAAAAAACAGAGGACACATAAACTCCATTTAAATTATACTGTTCAAATTTACTTTTGGGCTTTACCAATAGTGCTTTCTGTAGCCTGGTTCAGCACATTTAAAGTTTGAGTAGCCAATGAGTCATAAAGGCTAAGAGTCGCTGGTTACAAAAACAAGGAAACTACCGTTAAATATATACATATATACATTCGTTGCATATATATATATATAAATTTGTCATCTGGTTATTGAAAAGTCGGAAAAGGAATGAAAGCTAGAAAGGCCTCTCAGAGATGTCCTCTCTTGGGGAAATACCTAATTGCCGGTTCTGTCGGCCCAGTATAGAACATATCCGTGTCGAGCCGCCAAAACTAAAGAAAGAGAAAGTGGATTGGCGATCCTTTAGGTACCCTATTATGCGAAGAATTGAACTGGAGTAGGGTCAAAGACGAAGTGCCGAAGGCCCAATTTAATTCTCAATGAGGATTTCTTCTTCTAACAGAAAAATAGTCTCCAAAAGATTCGACATATCAAAAAATAGACTCATTCAAATTACTTCAAGTTTACATCTCCTAATCACAGCTACTTTGTATGATTTCTTTCACACTCGTGCCCGGATTCTAGAAACATCAACTGGCTCGCAACCTCAAAATTAACACATCATTGCGATTTTGTGCTGCCGCACCTATTTGTCTCAACCACACAGCCGCAGTTATAACGCTCGTTCATGAAGACCAAGCAAAGCGTTCATAGTTTCGGATCAGAGACGGAATGAGAGTGTGGAAATTCATTCTAGGTAGAAAAAGGGAGAAAAAGAGGGGAATAGAGTAATCTGACGTTTGGATTATCATAGTTTGGTTGAAAGGCAGTT
>LYUA01000054.1:601348-613142 GCA_002093875.1 Calopteryx splendens | reverse complement strand
CATAAAATAAATAAATGTCAATATTCAACCACTTTGACACAAAATGTTATAGTAAAAGTTAAAATAATATTTAGAAGTAAAATTTAAAATGTTAATAAGTATATACATTAAGAAGAGAATTATTTTGTCAAACTTAAAATCTATATTTTTTATAATAGGTACATAATGTATTATGGGAAAGCTTAAGTACACACACATATTTTAACCTAGTTATTTTAAAACTCATTTTACAGTTCTTAAGACCATCAAAAAAGGAATCCGTGTAATATGATTCTGTAAGAAAGATATCCAAAACACCCAAACAAAAAAATATAATGATCAGCAGGAATGTTTGAGAAGGGGAAAGGTGTTCTGCTCTGGTACATATAGAGGCGGAGTACAAGAATTCGCTGTTATTTTAAGGGGGAGACACGGCAAGCTTGCTCGACAAGCTTTTCGAGCAAGCTTGCCGGCACTAAAACCTTCGGGACCTATTCAGATCTTTTTTAAATTTATTTATTTATCACTCGACATTTTTAGCTGGTTTATTTATCACCTTCTAAAGTAAAACCTCCATCATCATTTTGCCTGAAGAACAGATTTTAAGCCTCTATTTTCGGGGGTAAAAATATGGCATCTGAATTTGGAATAAGTCGATGTAAAACATCACCAAGCATGAATAGGAAACGTAAAACGACTTTTGAAGAAATAGTCTAGGCTGCATAAATATTTCAGTAAGAAGTACTCACAATCGTCCGATCCCTGTTTCCTTATATTATGACAAATCGTGTTAATATAAAGACAAAATGATTACTCAAGGGTGAAATACCACGAGAAGAATCAGTATGAACCAACAATGAATGATGTATGTCAAATATTCCACAAAGCGTGGCATTTATTCACTCAGTGAAATAAACAGTCACTGACAGAATTCTTGTGCTTACTATGAGTTTTTGTATAAGCTGTATAAGATGACGATGTGAATACAATGATCACTGAACAAGGCCATACATTTATAAGTTATCTGATAATCTTCATTCAATTTCTCATTCATTTCATTCATCAATCACGTAAGGACGTTTCTGGACGACAACTGAAATTTGTTTAAAAAAATAAATTTCTGTTTCTGGTGGATTCTTAGAAGAGAAAAAATAAGAAATGTTGGACGTGGTTAATTAAGTTCCTAAATTCACATTTCTATTTCTACAAAGATTACATTCCTGTGAAAACTATGTGCTAATATTTTCTGATTAAAAAATAATTATAGCTGGGTTTCCAAACTTCACGCAACTTCTTGAAAAAACATGACAGCGAGCAAATTTTGCAGCGGTGTGTAAGCCCAAAGCCCAGGTTCAAATCACGGTGATTATAGACAACCATAGCTTCACCTAAGCTGTGATTTTTTAGGCACCATTTATACCGGAGTTATTGCAGTTGGCACAAGGAAAAGAACCGGCCCTCCTTACATGAAAGTGTGCAGTCTTTGGCCTTACTTCGGAGTGACCTCTTCCTTCACCTATCAAAACCAACATTTGAACTGATTACGTTGGTCAATTAATTACAGCTCCCAGGTGGGGGTCTAAATGACCACCGGACTTTCGAAAACCAACATTCAATGATTATGAAATCGCATACGTTGCTCTTGAAGCCAAATTGATTTTTTTAAATCCAGCACGATTTGTAAAGGACGTTGGCAGTAAAAGGAGGTCAATCCCTTCGTCAACTTTAAAATACGGATTTTAAAATTGCTAAAGCAGGCTAAAAAGTAATCTTTTGAGGGACCTGGAGAGAGGAATAATGATTAACGTTCATAATAAAGGAAAAAACAGGCAACGGTGATATATTAAGTGCTAGAGTTTTATTACAACGGAGATCAGTTGAAAGGAATGTTAATTTTTTGGAATTAAGCTTCTAATATCCCGACACCAAATAGAAAACGGACTCTCGGGATATATTCACTGCCTTCCTCAGAGTCACACTGGTAGATTGGAATTTGAGATCCCCCACAAGATCTACTCCAACAACCGATGGAACGTTCCCCCTTACCTTTCCTCCCTTCCTAACTCCCAAATCTTTTAAAACGGAGATTAAACAAACAGATACAAGCATTCTTTGACTGGGCCAATTTGCAGAATTATCCCTTCCGAATGAAGGAACGGAGGGATGTAGGTGTGCTACCGGAAGAAAGGAGAGGGTCGACGCATGGATAGCCCTTGAGCCGCCGGGGTCTTTATAAATGATTCCTTATAACTGCATCGAACAACGTATAATTCAAGACGATACTTAATTTGACCGGTTATCCCCGAGTTATCTCTCCTGGTGAGATGGTTATCACTGAAGAGAAGAAGCTCACCGTCTCCCGACACCCCAACCTTTCTATCCCTTATACATGCATTATGTCCACGTTCCATTTATCCCAGCGCGTTAAAATAAACAGCCGGGAAGGGAATTACTCGCCTCCAAAATGGGCCGAGGAATGTTTAGAATGTTTATTAGCGCGGCGAAAGACACTGGTGGAAGGTTGGGGCGATTTTCATCGTCTCGATTTGGGTGAAACCAATGTGATATTTCTCGGCTAGATGGAATCTATATCAAGCCAATTAGACGGTGTGAACGCTAAGAAGTTAATGGGGATTGTGCTGATGGCTGTTTCATTTCTTTTATAAGTGTCGGGGTCTATTCAAAGGGGTGTGAAAGGTGGTGGCAGCGGCGCGTCGTTGCTTGTGCGAATAAATAAGTTATAATGAGAGCCTAATAAGAGTCTCCGTGCATGATTGATGGAGTTTCATTGTTGCGGTTCCCGCGTCTTGAGCGTCACCTTTTAGTTTCTCCCGACCGAATCAGACAAGCGTTACGGCAGGATATTTATGTTCTCCGAAGACGTGTGAGAAGCGAGCGAGGTAGTGTATTCGTGGACGATTTATGATAAATAATTTCCCATTCCATGAACTTCTGACCTTTAATGATTCAGAGAAGGTATTTCAATGAGGAGAAACTACCCTTCTGAGGACCATAGACAACGATAAAATATCAATAAAACGTAGTCTATAAGACAAATATAGTACACCAACAAATTGAACGAATACGAATGTGCATGTGTAAGAAAGATAAGATTTCTTTAGTTGGAGTGAAATTCAGTGGCTACTTTCCAGTAATCTTGTGATGAATTTAATAAAAATAGAAATAATTAAAAAAAAAATAATTTCTACAAAAATATTTTGAAATTTTAATGACATTTTCAGATATGACGTCATCTGAATGTTGAAACTCTGGTTGTGAAAATGAAATATTTAAGTAAATTAATATTACTAAGGTAATAGCGTAATTTCATTAAGGTACGTTCGAGCCTCTTGATTTCTGTATGAATTTAGTGATATTTCGATTTCACGTACACCTACTATGTCAGATCATATCGCAACTCCCAAGGCAAAATACTTGAGGCTCAATTTTTCATAAATATTCAGAGAAGCAAAAATAAAAAGGTGGAATCACTAGCAAATCGGTTTAATGAGATTTGGATATGGAATCAAAGCAACTATAGTAACAGGTTTAGCCTTAAAAACGGTAATAATATTAGCCTCCACTTACTTAAAACTAAGAAACTTATATCCTGAACATGCAAGAATGTTTTTGGGCTAAGATAACTAACTCTCCATATGAGGTTCGATGTGGTACAGCAACTCTTCCGCAGCAGGAAAAAAACGCAGGACGGAGCAATGTCCGTTGCCCTGCCGACGTTCGAACCCACGATCAAAAGGGTAGAAGACGAGTACATTACCGATTCAGATCAGAGTAAACAGCTAGGCGGGAGACGCTTAACTTGTAGAGGAAACTTTCCAGTTGAAATGTGTGCATAATTTACGATCTATATCTTATATTTAATTACGCGCTTCAGAGCCTAATCGAAACGTTATTTGAGTGTATCGATTTTTTTGTAAATAATTTCAGACCAGAAACTCACAGACCGTATTTTGGAGTGGGATAAAACCCAAGACCCAAATAAACCAGGAAGTAAAAAGTGAAGAATATTGCAGGAATGATGCTGTAAACCAATGCAAAATGCAAGTTTGAGATCAACAAATGTGAAAGTATGGCCAGATGGCCGCAAAGATGCAATGAAATAACACTTAGGAATTATAATTGTCAATTTCCTCATTGCTGACAGTGGGTACAACGAGTGACGTCATCCCCGAAGCTTGAAGTAAATATACATAAATAGGAAGTTAACAACCTTTATAGTTAAAACAGGACACATTTTCGATGCAGGCAACTAATGCACTAATGCAACGCAATGGGTTCACATAACTGTTCCGTAGACTTGTACTAGTCCTAGCTCCCAGCCCGACTTGCTCATATGGCGTCACCTTCTGCTGTAGGTCGACGCCGTGAACTATTGTTTCAACTGCAGCTGTAATAATTATACCCTTGCGATTGGCAATCTCGACCTCCCAAGGGCGTAGAGCGCGCGCCCAGCTTTTCTATACCTCCATAAGGTTTAACCTCTTTTGTCCTCGGAGACCAGAAATTGCCGCCCAGGCACGAGGGAAGGGAATCAAACGAAGGGAGAAGACGCGACGAGGAGGAATACAAACATTTCGACGCCACTAGAAACGCGAGTAGAGAGCGGAATTAAGGGGCGGAACCGGCAAAAAAATGCGACGAGCTAAAGATTGCATGCATTCGGGTTCCATGGAAAGCCAGACGGGATAAGAATAATTTTTTTGCGGAATGATTAGGAGATTAAAAAAAGGAACCGAGACAAAAATAATAAAGCTTTGGCCTCAAAACCCACCAATTCATTCGACGCAGAATATATTACCAATGGAATAAAAAAAGACAGCAATTTAGGAGGCATTTGACATTGAGGTTATTCTTCAACATTACATCAACACGCCTTCATTAAACGCGTTTCTAGTTATAGATATCCATTCCTATTCAATTTTCGCAACACCAAGGCACAGAAAAATAAATCGTTTTATATATGTTCATGCTAATAAAATAATTCCCCTTTTAAGATAAGGAATGAACCCTTCGCCCTTGATCGTTATTACATTCATTTTACATGTTTGTGACGGAGTACTTTGGTGGATTAGATGCTGTGCAAGAGGAAAATTTTGATAACTAGAAATGTAGGAAATGTGCATGAAAATATTTTCTCAAAACTCAAGATATTCAATGAATTTATAATGTATTCGAGTCCAGAATCGAAGTCTGAAATGAGCGATTATAAAAAAATGCCATCCCAACATACATCATAAATATAGGCCACAATTATATTTTAAGAAATAAATAATAAGAATAATCTACAATTACTAATAATAAAACATTTTCAAAAGAAGGGATCTGTCGATAAGCAACTCCAAGTGCAACAAGTGCTAATACTATTTTTCGTGGGTTTAGTATTTTTTGTTTTTCTTGCGGAGTATTTTGAAAAGAACAATCGTAATGATATCAGCTTTGCTAGAACATTTATCAACTTCTGGAGTATGTTATATTCCCATCTTCACAAATAAGATGGTTTGGGGTAAGATTTAAGTTTAAATGGATAATTTCTGTATTTTTCACATAAAATATTTACGATTTAAAACTGTATTAATCGCATAGGCGATAGTGCACGACGACTGATATCCGTCATTTGGTTAAAGATTGTTTAACAGTACCTTCAGAAACTCGTTTAACTAATAAATCAAATCAAATTAATATTTTAACATGCATTGGCATTATGAGGACTTTCTCCAAAGTCATATCATAATAAAATATTATAGCGAGCGAGCGATAAGTGAGCTGTGTATTTTATAATAAACTATTGTACGCTACAAACTGCGCTTTGTTTATTTTACTTACGCTCATTTATTCTACAAATAAATAAAATTGATAATTACAATGAAATTTAAAATGAAATGACAAATTCTGAAAAGTAAAGTTTTGAAAAAAAATTGGATCTGAAATACGGAGTAGTTACATACACCTAATTCCGCTACAAAATTTATTCTGCTAATAAAATGCATTTCTCCTGTATTTTTTTTCCTTTCTTATTTCAAATCACATTTGTCAATGAACATCAACAGATCAAAATTTAGCTATTATTGCAATCCAAACGAACTGAACCATAGTGATGAAATAATGAGAAGAAATGCTGATAAACAGAAAACAAACCACAGCATAGCGGAATATCTAATAGGTAGTCACTTTTTGACCACAAGAGTCACGATGTTATACCTTCTCCTCGAAGGAAAGGAGAATGTAGGACAACAGAATTTTTTTTTCAGGAATTAACCTACAAAGGAGGTGTTCTATTGCTGATCTACGCTAATGCACGACACTCATCGACGACGACACCAAAACAATCCAAATGACACTGATTGTGAGTCGGATTTAGGAAAGCAAGTGGCATGAAACACATTTACATACAAGCCACGATACGGTGGTTTTTTTTGTGGGTCATTCGCACACATTTCCCCTGGGCTCTCGAGTTCCAGTAAAGCCTCTCACACACGGAGGCCTCGAACATTATAATCCGATCAAACGGAGCTACTCTTATAATTGCGTGCTGACACGGTCGGGCTTACGAGGTTCTTCCGCTCTGGTTTCAGGGGGAGAGAGAAAATAAAAAGAAACAACAACCAAAAAAAGGGGAGTTTGGTGAAAAGAGGCGTGAATGATACCAAAAACCATAATCTGGGAGGAAGAGGGGATTGGAAGGTGAGAACAGAGAGAGAGATAAAGAGACGAAATGAGGAAAGAAAATGCGTCACTGATTGTGTGTTGCGGAGCGAGCGTGAGGAGTGTGAACCACAAAAACGAATGAGGACTAGAATATGGGAGGAACTAGCAGGCTCAGGGAGGCGGCGGCGGCCGTTCCCATGTAAATTAAGCAGCCAGAGGGCGAAAGGTTGTGGGAAATGAAAATTAAAGGGCTCGGTACTTGGAACGTGTTGTAGACGGTGGGAAGGAGAATATATTTAGCAGACGTGATTCAGGGGATACCATGCCATGTGGGTTGCCCTGATTAGTCAATCCGGAAAATGTTAGGCTAGGTAAAAGCATTTTATAGAAAATATTCAAGGTAGTACATCATTTAAATATATGTTTAAAACGGTCCCTGAAAATAAGCATGCGCGAAATCTCAAGCTTACATGAAAGCCAATTGAACAGTTAACCATTTTCCTACACCATTCAATTCTACAAATATTAATAACTATGGCGTAGCAAGGGGGGCTGATTAGACTATAGCCACCCTTCCCTCCACCCCCCCAGAAATTTTACTACTTTAAGAATATTTGAATAATTTGAGAACTGCAGGTAATTCCATGCAAAGCTCAATTTTCATTTGTACTTAGAAAAGTACCAACAAAAAATAAAGTACAAAAAAAATCAATAATAAATATACCAGAAGAGATTTTGAACGGGGGAATGAAATTATTCACATACAGTTGGTCAGCGTTAGCTCCCATCCCCATCGAAATTGCTTCCTGGTTGCGCCACTGGTTCTCAGTTCCACCACCCTTCGTGACGTCCAAAACGACAACCTCTCTCTTAGTATACTATTTCCAAACATTTACCCTTCCACAACAGTCTTCGATATCCCTGATTCTATCTCTTAATTCCACCTCCAGGCCCATTTTCAGTCTTCTTTGATTTTCTATTACCAACTTCCTCTCTCCTCCGAGTCTATCAAAACATTTTCTTTTGGCTCGGTTGTAGTCTTAATTTCCACACATTTTCTATGCTTGCAACTCAATGGACTTCCAATTCACTCCCATCCAAACACATCTAAGTAGAGATGATGATTAATTTCCTACGTGGATGAGGATGATTTCTTGCCTCTTTAAGACCAATATGGTAAGTAAAAACCATTTCAAGATAGGCATTTTCCTATTAATTCAAAGATTAAAACAAAAAAATGCGATACGGGACCGATAAATTGAAAAAACTCAAGATACATTGAGTCAGTATGTACGCAAAAGTATAAACATGTATCAAACTCATTGTTGTCTTATGATAGACAGCTGGGGGAAATGGTTCTAATACCTTACCTTCTATTGATGTTTTCGGGTCATGCAAAACAGTCCGCTTAGGAATACTCCCTAACGTGTTATTACTCTACACGCTATAAGGGACATGCTCTAGGACTGAAACTTCGCTTATATTCGGCTATCCTTCTAATTTATCTTCCTTCTTTCTAATTAATGAAAATTCCTAATGACAGAATTAAAAATCAAACCAATGAATATGATTCATTTAACTGATAACCACAAAACACCAAGCGTGGTTTTATTATTTTTTTCTGAATTGAGAAAGCTTTCATAGGTGGATAAAAAGATATCTTTTTTTTGGTACTATTTTACTTAAAATACATAATATACGACGATATATCATATCACAATCCTCGAAGTCACAGTCGTTGATTAACGCATAATGGAACCACTTACGTAAGAATGGGTCTTTCATCAGAAAATCTTCAAAGTGAAACGCTAAAGCAGACTTGTTGTTTCGATAAATCACGCTTTAAAGCAATTTTAAGACATATTTAATCCCCTTTTACTCCAATTTGTTGCATAACACGAAGAAAAGTCAGAGGTCAAAGCGTCTATGATTTTGCAAACATGACATATACTTTATTTTACCCTCTTGGAGACTTAATACGTCGTCCTTTGAGGGAGAGAAAACGCAGTTTATTCAAACAACGCAACAACTGTGATAAAATTATGCTGCACTTAGGCACCAATATGCAGCGAAACAGAAACTATTCTATGAAAATTAAAACCATACATGATTTTTTCGGCAAGCGTGAACTACACCTGGAATACTTTTACTGCTCTGGCCTCCGCATGGTATGTCGGGGCCACTACATCTAAGGATGAGAAGAGTGAAGTAAATGTTGAACGAAAAATAACACTAGACATTCAGTAGTTTAATTCATGATTTTTATAAGAAAATTGTAATTTAGAAACAAACACCAAAATTAGATTTTCGCGTACAGCTTTAGCGGTAAATGGACTGAATGACGAGAAGGGGGAGAACATGTTCATGAAATTACATCACGTTTGTCTATCTATCTATAGGAGGTACTGCATTCAGAGCATCGTATTTGATTGGAGAAGCTCTTCTCAAATAATATTCTCCCACTTTTTACAAAAAAGTACGAATGGTGATTTGGCTCCATCAATGATGAACGTCGTAAAATTTCCCTTATAAAGTCATCACTTTCAGAGAGAGAAACGCGATTTGAAGGGTAAATTTGTTGAGTGTCCCTCTTTAAACCCCATTCGGGTTCAAGCCTAGTGGTTGGAAAGAAAAGGGGGGACGCTCTCGGAAGAAAAATAACGCCGCCAATGCTGAAGGCATGAAGAGAAGCGTTATTTATTTTCGTTCCTCATTTTTTTCTCCCCCCTCTCCTCACCGGAAAATCGAGAGCGCGCCACTTGCAATTTCCCATTATTTGCCCCGGCGAAGTGGGGCTTCGGAACGGCATTAAATGCATGAGCGTCGCGGATCAATGAACAAAGACGATATGTGTAAAAAAGAAGAATAAATGCACCGCCTCCATCCACCTATCCCCACTTCCATACGAGTGGAAAGGAAGGCAGCGTGCCCATAGTATCCAACATTCATTTTCTCTCTTCCATCCATCCAGCGATACTCACTTGGCCAAAAAAAACAGTGGAGACGCCGGAGATGATTTTCATTGGTGATTGGATAGTAAAAAGAGGCCCAACCTGTGCGTCGTCCGTTATTTGTTCTCCCATGATGCACCGCACGACTTCTTGAGTGCTTTAGGAATCCCCATGTGGGAACGAAAACACAGTACACAGGACGAGGGAAGCATACGTTGCGTAATCGAATAATGACGTTATTTACAACGAAAGGGGGGTCATGATTCCAGTGGAGAACTTCTGCCGTCAAGTGATCCTCATGGGAAGTCCAAAAAATGGTTTTGCGGGTGTGCAAAAAAGCAGAAGTTCGGAAAAAATTGCGTGATCTAACGGTTTATTTCAATGCCTGCATCGAGAAGGCGATAAATGAAATCAAAGAAAATGCTTCATGGGTCCGTACTCCTGGAGAAAAAATCTGTATATGTTCAAGTAGTGACTCCTCAAAAAACGGGCACTTTACATTGGTAATACATCAATAGGACCTGTTTGAACTGTTGGATAGCATTAATATCCTATAATGAATAAAGTAATTTTGGCTCAAAATGTGCATTTCAAGTTCATTTTGCTGAGATTGAAATTCTGACCCTTTTCATTTAATTTAAAAGTGTCATAACATAATTTATATATTTATATGTATACATATTTATATTTAAATATATTAATAAAGCATATTTATATTTATAGAATGTATTTTCAAGTTCCTTTATAAACTTAGTTTTACTTTGTTGCTTACAACACCACCATTGGGATGTCTCTATGAAATGATGGTAATGCTATGCAATAGATACTGATGGTACCCATAAATTATGTATCACTTCAAGATGTCAGATATATTAAAAAATCTTTAATTTTCTTAAAGAAGATTTCCTTCAGACTTTAAGTACTCTTACCCAAGTAGTGAGAATTATGACCAAATTTTTTATACTAAATAAGCTGTTGGTAAGCATGAAATATTTATGCTAATATAAAAATACTACTGCATGTTAACTTCACTATCATATCATATATGTATATGAGAAATATACCCTTACCCATGACAATATGAATTAGTCAAAACTGACAGTAAAAACTCGAGGAATTAACCCCCAGTAACATTAGATTGGTTAACAGTAGATAGGTATAAATAATTTCTTATGCCCTTCTAAACTACCTCAAATTACATAAAAATATTGTCCAGTACAAATATATATAATTTATTAATTGTCGTATAGGCATCGAGAAGGGTCATTTCTTCTATTAAAATAATTTCGTAAAATTTTGTCAGGAAAAGCTCCAAATAAAAATTTAATAGTTATCTTATCTGCTAAAACTTCATGATAACAACTGTGAACAGACGTAACATAGGGCGTATAAACGCATCATTTTTGTATCTTTTAATATTATGTTGCATAATGAAACATCATATAACATTTTTCAATTAACATTTAGTTTAATTTTAACTTTCTAAAATGATATATCCACGGTAATATTTTAACTTTTATCAGTATCATTCTATATTTTACATCAATTTCACATACCTATGTACTAAATTTTCCTTATGATAATAGTACTTTGATAAGTAAATTAAAATATTCATCTTCAAGTTCATCAATGAGTTATCGGTATTTATTTCTATTAATGGCAAACGGGATGCGAAAATCTCACGTTCGAAAAACGGCGATAAAATTTCACTCCCCACTTCTAAAGCGGGAGTTCCATTAAAGTACATGAATATTAATTGCCCCGCCAGTGAAGAGGACAGGAAATATTGAAGTGACATTAGCCTGGTCCGAAAAGATCCGAAACACCTTAGTGCACTCTTGCTCCAAATAAATTTTGATGATTTTCCAACATGTAGGTACGTCTGCTGACACAGTTATAAAGCATCGTTTTATCACCGAAGCCAATTAAGGGAGTTAAGTACCAGTGGGTGATTCGCCTTCGTGAACTCAGTTCACCAGGCCAAGATTTGGTACAGAAGAGACCCTTCGGCCGTGAGACAGGGATTAACAAATAAGTTCTCGTGAACATAGGTATCCGATAAGCGCACCCTCGCTAATCCCGCTGTTCCTGAATCCCTTATCGCTTACTAATGAAAGAGTCAGAGAGAGAGAGAGATACGGTACAATTCCAAAAATTCACCCGAATTCAACCCGATTGCATTGCCTGAGTTGGCTCTT
>LYUA01000054.1:582450-595572 GCA_002093875.1 Calopteryx splendens | reverse complement strand
CCCCACTTCCTCTCCAACACACACACGTCTTTCTTGACGCCTGCTTCTCTCGCTCGGTCTACTTTCGTGTCCAGCATATCAACTGGAGGGAGGAAAACCACCCTCACCTTCACGATGGGTTTGAATGCGATTCCAACACCCACCAACCCACCATGTTTTCTCCCCTGAAGATCCTCGACTCAGGGGAAGTGTTAATTCTTGCTTGTTGGCCAACCTGTTTTGCCGGGCTCATTGCACTGCCATTATGCAGAGAAAATTAAACACCCAATTGCATTAGCATATCAGAAATCTATGCTAAACCATCCAAATGACTTAGCATTTGCTCGAGCCTATCACCACCTTCACCACAACAATGAATACCTCTCAATCACCTGTTCGATCGGGTTGATTTATATCAATTTTGTGTTACCTGAAAACCATTTTGAAATCACTCACACTTTTGAGTGATAAAGGTAGTAATCACAGAGGGGAGGAAAATTTACGCCATCGTGGATAGGTAGGAAACAAGAGCAATGCAGGATCATTGAATGGGGGAGAATGATGAAGAGTAATCAGGAATTTACGTTTTTTCTCGTTTCCTACGAAAGTGTTCAGGGGGTCTAGTCCAGTGAAAGTTCATTTCGAACGACAAGGATTCGAGTATTGCAATTTATGTGTTCCACCTACGGCGTTCAATAATTGGTGGACCGGAATGAAACTGAAATTAGTAGTAATCGGTTAAGGCTATTAGAGCCCAGTTTGGCAAGTTCGGCACCGTTTAATCCCAGTAACCAATCGCAGGACAAACGCAAAATCCTTGCGCGAAGCGCTTTTAAAACATGTTTGTCTATGGTATGACAGTACCATGAGTTGCCCGACCCAACTACCGCGGTCTGTGGAATGTAACTGAAAAAAAATAGTCATCCCCGACGATCGAAGCCCGGTCCTCAAGGCGGAAGGTAAACGCACTAGTGTGGTCACAAACATCAAGATCCCCCACACAGGGTCCCCACAGGTTAAAAATTACCTACTTCCGCGGGAAAGCGCAAATGCGTAATTATAGGGCTTGCTGATGCTCCTCCCGATTCGCGTCAGAACAATTACACGTTTAAAAAGGCTCCGCCTCCTAACTTCTCAGCTTCTTCGAGCACGTTTTGCACTTTAACCCGCACCGCTGAACTCACTTCCTCCTACACATTTCTTCCTCTCTAAATCGCTCTCCTACAACGCAAAACACAATTCCGTTGAAAAGAGTTCATAAAGAGTTGATTACGTAGTGGTACAGACCACCACTAATTGTCTCCCAACAAAATTATACTCCATTCCCTCCACTTACAAACACATTAGGTGTATTGAGTTCTTTAACAATAAAATTTTTAATTAAGTAAAACCCTGTGTTTAACAGAATAGAAAAAAATCCGCTCTGGTTGGTCTGAGCAAGTACATATGGTACACGCCACTTATGCCACCAATGCTGCTGGTTAAAATCCCTAGCGCGTGAACACTTTGATGCCATGAATTTAAAAGAAATTAATATTACTTCCTATATTGACCTTAATTGCCGGAGAACCGTAAGCGTCAGGTGTCATTAATTAATGTTATAAATTGCAAAGAAACGCAATTAGCATTTATCTAGAGTGAAAAATCTCATATTCATAACATATATTAAATTTATTCTTGACTGTCAAATGCCCCAACTAGAAAAAGATGGTATTTTCTCACGTGAAACATTTTCTAAACTTCAACATGCACTACAATTCAATTCGGAGATATTACCAGAGGAGAATGATTTACGCAACATCACACTGCCAACCCTTTCTTCATTGACGAGTAATTTTATTCAACTTTGACTTACGGCATTCATTTTAAGGCAGAATATTTTATAATTTCCTGAAAAGTCTAAATAAATTTCAGTGAGAAAGACAGCACTAGTGTGAATATTTCACCAACACTTTGGTAGAATGAATGTAACCAACAAGATGGTAGTAATTGAAAAATATATTATATGTTACTTTCTCTTTCAAATATAATAGTTTCAATTACGTATAGCTCTAAAGAAAGCCAAATGACCTCCGTAATTGTTCCCATTAGCCAGAACAATTCCATTCTAATTCTAACTTGAAATGCAATGTTTCGCTTCATCAGACAATAGCTCGTGGAATTTATCGATTCCCTCTTATTATTACTCGTCTTATTTTCACTTTTAGTAGCAGAATTTAATTTGTGATACCTGGGAAATTGGAAAAATATCCATCCAAATATGACATATCTGATACATGTAACTTGATTAATAAGCAACTAGGTTATAATTCAGCTGAAATATCTATTCTTGAAATTGCTCTTCATTGAAGTTTTATTTTGCCAGAGCTCGAACGCATAGCGAAATTTTAATAGGTGCATTTAATATAATGTAATGTCGAATGTCAAGGGTAGGGCACGAGAAAATTTCAATTGCCACTTCTCAAAAAAGCTAGTAGAAATGAGGTGATGGTTATAATGAACTTTTTTGGATTTCACAGTTTACGAACGTATTAAAACTAATATCATGAAAATGAATTTAGAGCGATAGCTTTGAGAACGTAATTTATAACTTTTGGCAATTTCTTTTAAAAACACTCGAAATGAAAATCAGAAGAACCAGAAAAGGGGCAAAACCAGTCAACTCTTCGGCATTATTTTCCTTTAGCGTGGTGCCGAAGCCGTCACAGGATTAACCACTTTTATCGTGCTCTTTTGTTAAGTTGTTCTCAAAAGGAATGGATTCCGCTCCAAATTTTGACGGGCGGAAAGTCTGACATGAGAATTAAAGCGAAGACGTTCGGCTTTAATCCGCGTGTCAAATTTTTGCGCGGAACGGCCCGCGTGGAGTGGGATTTGAATGCCGGCACGACTTTAGCTCCAAGACGAGATACCGTGAAATTTGGCTAGCGAGAGAGGGCAGGTGTGTTGAATTTCGCTTCCTCTTGGCGCGGGCCTTCTATCAATACCCTCGTATTGGCCTTCGAGCGTTTCCTACGTGTAAACAAACAATTTCATCCTTGCATACGCAAGAGATATATGCCCAAAAGGTGCAGGCGTTATTTTTCGTCACTTTATCAATTGAATTGTATTACGAAGTTTAAGTCTACTTTTTTCGCCGATTTTCGGACTCAAAATATTAAGCGCGCTCCCAACAAATCCTCACCACGCCATTAAATCAAAGCATAATGCAACTGATTACAGTACGCTAGATCCGGTGCTTAAATATGCATTATGTCACGTAAATTTATTTCCAGAAATGATAAAATGAAGAGGCTTGGTTTCAGAATCCGGCAACATGGAAAAATTCGGCATGAATTCTATTATAGTGCCATCTCTCACCTCGATCTTAATGACACGCTAAAAATATCATAAATGCTCAACTCCTCTTGATAGAAATGACAAATTTAAACTACACTATAGGTATAGAAAGAGGAATTAAAATTTCACAGGAAACTTTCTATGGAAATTACAGCCTATCAAAAAATGTGACGCTTAAGTTTTCACCTAATAAAATGGCAAGTGATGAGGTGTAATAATGAACTCCTCGAAATCTCAGGGTATAAGGTGGCGATGCCTCTACTGAATATTCTTCCCCCATTGATAGAAAAAAAACTTCCCCCTTAAGGGATGAAGATGAACGCGCAAGATAATTTTCTCGGCCTCTAGCTTCATGGATGTTCGCTTATAACCATGGTTAGTTATGTAGCCTGTTGACGTTCTCTTGAGAATAAAGATTAGTTGGAATAAAAATATCAACACCGATATGCTTGAAAATATTTTCAATAAATTAACGTAAATGGTTGACGATACCGGTCGATGAATGCAAATCGGACATCTAAATTAATCATTTCGTATGACACAATTATGCATTTATTTTCTCGCATATGTTCAAGATACGAGGCCCGGGAGTTTAGCACCATTTTTGGTAAACTATTTGGTAAGCCTCTGGCATTTCAGAATGTAAATTTTATCTGCGCAACGAATATTAATCCAAGAATGAATTAATTAAAAGCAATACTTAAATATATATTTTCATTGGGACTACTTGGTCCTATCGTTAGTTTTTGCATAATTCTATGCGCGGGATTTTCCAATTTCCGACAATTAATCAGCGTTATTAAATTAGAATTATTAAAGTACTATTTTAAATGCCTATGCATAATACAGCGTGAGCATGTAAGTGTTCAATGATTTCTCCCTCCTCCGTAAATGGTGGTAGGTTAAACTGGTTATTGGCATCTTTAAGCTTCCGAGAATTTTATGGTCATCTTTGAGTTACATTCATCAACTATCTCAGGTAGAATGCTGTCAGCAATATTTCTGTAAGGGGAACTTGTCGTGAAAGTGCCGACATAAATAATACAAACGATTTCCTTCACGACGTCCAATTCATGCTTGTGCAGGTACCCGGACGTGTACGAAAGAGAGAACAATAGATGCAACCACCGTAAACCGTAGGACACCACTCTCACGCCATTGTGTAAAGGGCTTTAAGATATATTGTCTACTCACCTCACTTTTTCTTACGCTCTCGCGAAAATCTTACATCGCCTAATAGGTCTAAGACAACGTCAAACAACGGGTACCTAGGGCTTCGTACAATCATTACTGAGAGGAGAAAGTGTACCTACTGGGAAAAGGTGAGGAAAATGTTTCTCATTCCCAGATTTTCCCAACCAATTTCCCGCGGAAAGGGGAACTCACTTCGCGTTAACCTTGGGTGTTTTCTCTAGTTCCCCATCACGAGGCCGACGCGGAAGGAGTCGCAAAATTCCTCCGGAATGGCGCGAGTGTTTACGAATCGGAAGAGGTTCCGCCTGGCCATTCGCACCACGGCTAAATTACTTTCCCCATTCTAGAGAGCAATTTTTTATTCGACTTTAATCTTCGTGGAGTGTGACCTAAGACGGAAGAAACTTCCTGGAGATTCAGTCTTGGCTTTGCCTTCATTTATCCGAGTTTACAGTTCAAAGTTCCCGTCTCCCTCTGACTTAACAATTTATCTTGCACTGCCTTCTTCAAATGAACGTGCTATTACCTTTTTTTAATCGGATTCTATAATACTATCCTCAACGGAATCGGTAAACGTTTTGGAATCAGCATACTAGGTCTCGTCCAGTTTCGCACACTTTCAATGTCATTGATGACAGCGATCATTTCCCTGAACCATCTATTTCATAAACTAAGAATGGATTTGCATATTTTGATACATAGATATCTGCACACTAATTCCAAGCCTGGTTGGGTAAAATTGAAACAAAAAGCTTAATAAGGGATCCAGCCTTACACTGTGGCGAACTCTGAATGTTCTCCAACCAGGCAAACCCATGGGTATCGCTTCCGAACCTTGCCCGAGACTATCGTGCGGCAATGTTAGTTCTGCGGTGATGAAACTAATTCTAACGGTTGAAGTGCCCTCAGTTACCCAAGTATCTAGAACACCCATGAGGTACTCATTACCACAAAAAATTTTATATTTTTCCCCTTTCACTAAGATTTCGACGAAATACTGGATGTTATTTTACAATTTCATGCATCTCAATATTTCTGATAACGATTATAATATTTCCAACGATGAGGCAAACATTAATTTTTAACGATTCAAAAATATAATTCACGTTTTGAGTCGGAATAGTCAATTGGAAATGGAAAATTCCTTAAATCTGTTACTATGCCTCACAAAATTCCTAATGCTACGATTTCAGTTGTTACCTAAAAAAATAACTCCTTTCGTCCAATGGAATATGGGATAAGTGAAACTACAGAATCTGATTGTGAACTTAAAATTATTTTATCATTAATGGTTTGGATAGTTATACTAATGAGATCAAATTGACGTGAGAAAATAATCTTCCAATCATGGTGTATCTAGGTGTGTGAATTTATTGAAGATGAATCAAATCTGCATTTCAATTCTTAGACTGATATCACAAAAACTTATTTTTTTCCAATTCGTTCCTTGGTAATCCTCTTTTTTCCTTCCCTTATATATTTTTTTACATTATATGTGCTGCTTTTGGGTCACAGGCTCTTGCGGTAGTTTGCGGAATATTTTTAGATGCCAATTCAGATTCAAGCAATGATGCTCACTTCTAATAGAGTAGTGTAAATAAAAAGCAGCAAATCAGAGCTGAAACCAACATCAACCCCGACTTTCCGGTTGATTGCGATAATAATGATTGATACATCCTAGTAGGTACCAGACTACAAGATGGAGCAATACGGCTACGAGATAGCTAATAAGTAAAAAATTAATCACCCTTACTTCTATCTATAACCCTTCTTATTTTCATGCGGACAATGACTACTAATGGTCAAGGTAGGTATATAATAAATGCACTGCTTCTGACTAGCTAATCACCTCGTTTTCTTCATTTTAGGTTTCAAGTTTCAACTGTCAACCGACTTCCAAATCGAAATTCAGTATGATGCTGCATAGGTGTGGGAAACAGGATTAACTATGGGTGAGTAGTGTTTTCCGAATAAGAGTACCTAGTGTTTCCGAAAGAATTTTTGGATATTTCAGTGTATAAACCGAAAACTGCAGAATATCCTATATTTTTATCCTATGTTATATGGGCCAGAAATGCGTCTTCATTGTTGGTACTCCACGCAAATAGCTATGTCCATGGTGATTGATTCCAATAAAAAATATAAAATTTAGGGAAAAAAAGAATTCACATAAATGGTTACTTCGTTGGGAAAGCTAGACGATGCATGCCGATTCGAAACTAATGAAAAAAATTAATGGTTCGAGCGTTAATAACTTAACAGTTTCGTAGCCTCTTTTATTTCCTTCTCCGTATGACTAGCTATTCACTTAAATCCAGATATTATCACCTGATAACGTTATAGTCATCAATGTCTTGCTACCCTCCTTACTCTCGTTGGGTACGAGTATATTCTGATGGGCAAAACTAACCAACAGGTTGGTACTAGTAGCCACTCATTAGGGAAAATGTGAATTGCCATCAATTACCAGAGTGAAATATACATCCTTAAAACACCGCTTCTCAACTAATGAGGAATAAACATACAGTATTAAAACTTAATAATGTACTTTTAGCAATTAAAATTTAAGTGTAAAAAGTGAAAACCTTACAAATCTGAAGGGCAGTCCTAAACTGTAAAAACAAGGTAATTCCTGTTTTAGATTTAGATTTTAATTTTCCTTAGATTTTAATTTTCTAAAAAAAAAGAATCTTCCTTGAATTTAGCATGGAAAAATTCCGCAAAATGACGTTCCAACACCACTTAATTTAAATATTCATCATATGGCAACCTTCAAATAACATATATTCTAGATTTCCTTGAGGTTAATTTTGAAACACAGAAAAATGGTCAAACCTCTTCTGATTGAATTATTACTTAATGCATTTTTATGTTATTTTGTCATGCTCCTTAGTCCGTAACTTCGATTCATAAAATCCGGACAACTCTCACCCACTAATGCAAGAGCTTGTATTAAAACAAGAGCGCTACTTCAACTGCAAGGGCTAGCACAATAACACTTGTCCGAGGCCACTGTATTTCGCACTGTCAATTTCCCGATAAAACACGTGAAGCGATAATAGATACACCCAGCGTTCTGAAATGCAGCTGATATAATGAAGCAGCACTTGAGCCAAATCTGCCCCGGAATTGATTCCTGATTCTCATTTATATGCCTATGGTTGTCATAATAAACAAACGCAGAATCAGCACGCATGAGGTTGAGGAAAAAAAATTAAAAATCACAGTTTTCAACCTGAAGATTGGTTTGTCAGGTTAGATAGAGCGCAGCAAAAACTAACCCCTCTAGGGCGTGGGAAATTCAAACATCAGGGTCTAGTTCATTTACCCGTGCCGACAGCAGTTTCCCAGAAAGATCTGGTACCCGAAAAATCACACGGCTTGAGTAAAGCTGAGGATACCTTGAGTCGTCAACCGGAATCGAACCCATACCAGTTTATCTCGATCCTCAAGAATGTGACCTGGATAAGAAATAATGGAGAGCTTCAATCACCCATCTTTGATCGAGAGTAATGAATGATGACAATAGTAACGGTAGAGGGGTAATATGGACGCCTTTTCATTTGCCCCTGCCGCGGTTTGGAGTTTTTCTTCGTCCAAAGCTATTCTTTCAGAGCGGATTGAGTGATAGAACGAAATCATCCTCTTGGGGGTACTAGAACACGTCCATCCCTGCGTTCAAAAATCTACGCGCTGTTTTCCGATGGAAGAAAGAAGGATGCCCGAAAGGAAGGAACACCCCATCTCGGAATTGGATGATAGAAAATTCACTGCAACCTTTTGGATAGTATTAATTGACCCATCTATTTCTCTCTTTCTCCCTGGCCGGTCTACCTGATTTGGACGGAGGGAGGGAGATAACGGCTCATAAAACAACGAAGCACTGGGCCAAGGTCGATGCGAGAATGTTTAGCGGAGGATGTCGAGTGCTAAGGGCAGTGTTTTAAGCTTGCCAAGAACAAATGGGAAGGGTGGAGGGAAGAGAGAGAAAGAGAGATGGTGGGAGTCTGCTCGCGATTTCAGCACCCGGTATCCAAACCGCAAAACCAAAAAACTATCAAACGAGGAATAACNNCACCCGGTATCCAAACCGCAAAACCAAAAAACTATCAAACGAGGAATAACGGTGACAAAAAGTGTCGATGCATTTGTTATGCATAAATTTATACATACAAGGTCCTCCACGCACACCACCACCTCCAAGTGCATTTATAGTACATGTCACAAGCCGGAATCATGAGTCATATCTCTTCGAGGGGGAAGCAATTCTTCATATTTTTCACTAATATCAATCAATATGTACGTTATTCAACTCTTATAGATTTTTAGAAGTAGGTTTTTGCCAAACATCCTCTAACACACGTTTCACTAAGTTTTTCGCACTTGAAATTCCATCCAATATTTATTTTCTTCATTTTTCCTGGGATTAATGGGATTAGTATTTTGATGAATTTAATGCTTTGGATACGTATACCTGCATATTTTTTTTCTTTACAAACATTGTTTAGTTTAGATCGTTACAAACTAAAATTTAAAATATTAAACAATATATTGAGCTGTAATCAATTTATATTTTCAACGTGAAAACAAAAGCGCTCTTTCCGCCGACTTGACGGTAAAAATTACCAAATTGAACGTAAATCATCTGGTAGAGGGAATTCATGCAATTATATGGCATTTATGATTCACAATGGCTGAATAGAAAATATTAATATTCTTGCATCATATACGTTTGCTATAATTTTTGCTTCAAACACAGAACCAAGCTAGTAAATTGACGGTTTTCAGCCCAAAAGTTTTTCCCGTTTCAATTCCCGTCTCGGGAATGGTTGTTTGTGAATCCAATACAAGTGTATCGTACTATCTAACTCAATTAGGGAGGTATGAACTCTGGCGTTGGAGGTGCATAAAATTGAAAACTAATGGACGAATGAAAGTGAATTAGAAGACTTGCCTAAATGATTTTTTAAGCTTTTCTAACCTCTACCAATTTAATAATAATTTCATGCTATTTTGCTTTTTACTGACATTTTTTACCAGTTTAATTAGATCATTTTTTCATTTTTAACCACCAATCGGTAAGTAAGAGAACGTCATCAGTGTTAAATAGGATTCTGACGACTAGTTTTAACTAGGATTCTGACGACGGGAGATTTCTTTCCTAACGTTAATTCCCTTATATCCTGATAACTTTTCGATTTTTCTCTATTTTCCCTATATACTTGTCCCTTGGTCTTCGTTGAGGAACCTTCCCTTCAATTTCCCGCATTTCATCGCTGGGGTACATTTTTATTAAAAGATAATTTTTTGCATCATCATTGAGAGATCATTAAAAAATAATAGGCATTAAATATATGACTTTGATTCAATTTTGGAGACTAGAAGCTTCCTTCTTGCAATGATTCATATCACGTCTTCTGTAAAGTAAAATTATAAAATCGAAAACGTATTCCAGCATGAGAGAGTTATTATAAAATAAACCTTTGGCTATATCCCAAAGAGGGCTGAATAATAAGTTGGAGACAAGCTGGAAAAATTAACATTTTCTTATTACATCTACACAATACCCCGCAAGCCGCCACAAGGCCATGTGGCGGGGGGGAGTAATGTTTAAATCGATAAAGAATATATTTTTCCTTGATCATTTTAGAGGTAATTCATTAATAAAATATACTGCCTGCTGACAAATAGAAAAAAATTACAAATTTTAATGGCACAACAGCTTGTTGCAATTTTATACTCAATACTCAGTATTAATTTTTTACGCCATCGGAATTTGGTTCCATTTCCACGATTCAGGTATTATAAGAATATTTAAGACCAATACTTAAGACGATATATAGCATTGCCTACTCATGAAGTTTTCAAAATAGTTGTAAATTCATATTCTGGACATCAAAATTCGCTAAGCACACTCTTACTCGACATCATATCCAGTTAAAATTCTTCGTGGAAGAAAATGTTTTTCTCATTAGTCTAGTCCCCCGAGAATGCGTCGAGCAATGATTATAGAGGAAATAGCAAAAAAATTCAAAAAAGAAATTCTTAAATTCTTTCCCACTTTTTTTTGTTCTCGCGACAATGAACTTCAGAGGAGAAAAAACTCTTGACAATGAGGAAAAAGATGAGGGCATGAAATATACCATTTTTTACTGAATAACATAGAGCTCTCGCACCCTCTCTCGATTGTGTAGGGCTTTTGAAAATGAAAAAAAAGAGCTTATGGCAGGCGAATCTCTTGGCTGCCAAGAGGTATGGACTAAAAGAATAAGATTTAATCTCAAGTTTTAATTTACTTTCAACGACTAAAACTTTGTCTCTCGCTTTAAGTAATAGATGATACTGAAAGAATAACGATTCATCCGAATATTGGTACACGTCCACATATTCTAATTCACTCATTTACCTCAGGAAAAATTGGAAATTTCAAGAAAACTCCTCGTGTTGGATCTTTGAATCATATAGGTGATTCAGCAAAAATTATGAGGAATATAGAATTTAATTATGTGATGAAAACTCGAAGACGAAATACGGTTTGACTTGGTGGTGCATTCATGGAAGGACCACAGGTGATGTGAATAAGTAATGGAGATTTAAATAATTATATGATATCAGACAATTTTACGCACATTACACTTAACATTACCAAATAAATGTATTAAATATGGAAATAAATTTAACTATGTAGTCTATAGGTATCATAATTTTTATTTTTTAGATAAATAAAAGAGATGATGGCAAAACAAGAAACTAAATCTAGTGTCTTGTTTGTGAAAATTTTCGAATGGAGATGTAACCTCGGTTCCATGATTACATCGAAGGAAGAGTAGAGATATCGAATTTTCCGATATATCGGCATAAATTGCCCATCCCAATCATCTCTCCTCCCTTCTCTGTGCTTACCTTCATACCTCATCCCCACTCTTTCACGATTTTTTACCCTTTTCCGCTCACGGCCTCTTTGTGCCTGAGCGCGCATCAGCGGCATGGAATTCCCTATCGGGGATGAAGAGGAAGATTCCCGCATTCGTTGCCCTAGGGAAGGATGGAGGGAGAGCGGAGGGCGAGTGAGTGAGAAAAAAAGAGGCGGTGGGAGGAGAGTCACGGGCGGAAGGTACCGGGCTGGGGAGGGGGCGGGTAACAAGTGAATGCGCGAGGAGGAAAAGATGACTAACTGCACATGCTCACTTTCTTCCTCCCCCTGCACATCCTTTGGATGCACATCCCCGCTGGTCGGGCCTCGATTCTTCAAACAACCTTTTTTCCTCACTCATAGTAAAACTATATCACAGCCCGTTCCATTAGTGTTTTACTCTACACTTGAGTGCACAGAATCGCATTGACTGTAACATATGCGAACCTATTTATTTGGTAATATACCGATTAAGGTAGGTTGTTGAATGACACAGCCCTAGAGTAACCCTTTCTTCATTTCTGCATAATTCCTGCCTCCTTTCATTCCATCCAACATGCTCAATCTCTTCCTCCCGCTCCTTCGCTTACCCAAATGCGCACCTATGTGGCAGGAAATAAATAACCTACAGATTCCGGTTTTTTTGCCAAGTGCCAACGGAACTTGATTAAAAGGCCTAAATATCGTTCCAAAATTTTCCATATACACTACATAAGGATGATTAAATATTTACCCACCTTATACCTACATAATTTAAAAAATAGTCGCCTGGTTTACCGCCCAGATATTTCTTTCAAAACGTTTGCGGCAAAGGCCATCAGTCAAGAAAGACGTTATAGAAGACGTATAAAGAAGACGTTCTGGGAGTATGGATCAAGGTTCACTATAGTTGAAAGTATATTCTCAGTAAGTGGCAAAAGTCCTAAATTGCAAACAATATCTAAACCCACCCTCTCCCCCCTTCATGTTCGGGATGTTGTTTAACCACGAAAATATAAAGCATCGAGACGCTTCTCCGGTCATTAAAAGCAATTTGTCACAAATAAGTGGAACTGCCCTCACACGAATAAATTTCCACTCCCAAAGCAGGACCTTAGAGTAATATACAACCTCGTAATATCTCAGGAGCACTTGGAGAATTTGCGTCGTAAAAAACCTAAGTCGTCCTGAAATAAAAATCTATATGGGACACCAAGTAAAATTTTTATTATGAAGCACTCCACAAGGACACATGAGCCATAGAATTAGGCAATTCCACATTGAGCGTATAATTGTGTAATTAATTGAAAAGTTTCCTAATCTATTATATTAGGAATGGTATATGGCACCTGCCTCTTAGTATCGTTAACATTTCTCACTCGTGAATTACCCGGTCACAAAATCCATATAATTAGGCTATCACTCAAAGGACTAACAAATTGACCTGCAATGTTCAAAAATGAGCTCCCGATTTCCCAAACAGGGTTAAAATTCTCAATATAGGAGAAGGAATTAAAAAAAATATTTTATCTGCGTTTGTTTCATATCATCACCACGACCGAGGTTTTGAAACACAAAGATGACATAATGTGATTGACATTTAGGTCGTGGTAATTATTTTTAATGGTAGTCTACCGGTTAAGGTAGGTTTTTGATGGGCACCTCGGCTAAACGGATAACACGACATTAATATCATATCACCCAATACTACGACAAAA
>LYUA01000054.1:551117-563066 GCA_002093875.1 Calopteryx splendens | reverse complement strand
AAGGGAGCGGAAATCTCTCCCTAGGCGGTTGTTACCGATTTCCCGACAAAGCATGGCGCCGCGGAATGAAGCTCCTGAAAATGGAGGAGGAGTAAATCAGGGGCGAATGAATCGTGACTCGTGCACGGCCGATGCAATCGCGCCATGAATGAGCAAGCTGTGCCGCCAAATTGACGCCGACGCGCTCATCTGACTCGCCGTTCTAGCACCTCGCCGGAGATAATCCTCCTACTCTCCTGCACCTTCTCCTGCTAGGGATCCTAAAAAGGAAGCGCACGCCTTGGCTAAGATTATTATAACGCTATGTGGTGTTTAGCGTCACAATGGGAGGCTTCTAACTGAACTTCCTCAATCGTTCGTAGGTAAATTCTGATCTGTAATCATAAATTTTATGGTTTTATTTCAGCCGATATGGAAAACAGTTTTTTGGATATTTTAAAAATATTTTGTGGATTTAAACTTGGACCCAGAATTAAAACCTTTTAGAAGAAGCTAATGAAAACATTTTTCGATATGAATTTCAATTTTCAACTCAAGTTAATAAATAATCACTACTGCGATGACAATGCATTCATCATTTAACTATCACTTTGTACAAAAATATGCAGGAATAGGTATGCTTAGAACGAGGAAACATTTGATAACATTATTTTATAAAAAAATATAAATTATTATAACCACCTGCATGAGAACTGACTAATTTGTGCGTTTTGGTGATTAAATTTGACGATTATAAGAAAAAAATTGGCCTTTAAATATATGAAAAATATTTTTTTATTTGTTGATAGTAAAAAAATAAGAAAATTGGAATTCCTTCCTATTTAAAAACTATTCCTGTTTTAAATCTCGGACCAGCTTACATTAATTAGACGATACTACCTCTAAGCTTTCGAATTTCACATACATACATAAGTTCAATTACACATATAGGTATTTTTTGTAATAAAAAGACATTGCTTCTTCAATATTTTAAATTATTTCTTAATTAATTTAATTTTCACTGCCTTGTCTTCTCCTCCAATGAAGTATAATTTCCACTGGTTTTATGCATTTGCTCATACGTTTAAAAGTTGTCCGTTTACAAAGTTGTATGAGAGATTATATTAGATTTATCGAATTAAAAACTCGGTGGAATGAACTAGAAGGCAAGGATGGTTAAGAACGGCAACGTATCTAAAATTACTCCTTGGAAATAAAATAAGTAAAGTAGCATTAAAAGTATTAAGGTACCTTGAACAAACTTTAAAAATAAGCTTATATATTTATGGAGCAAACCACATTAAGTTCACACATTTTGTTAATCACTGCAAGTGTTTCTTTATGAAATTCTTTATCACGCCACTTCATTCGACGCATAATATTAACTTTATTTGAAAACCTCTTCATGAGCTTTAATGTAAAGACGTTTCTTTTAATGGAAAAGACTTTGCAATAGAGAAATAATAAATAAAAAACCTATGCACAATAAAAATTTGTTTTCCCTTTAAATCATTTATTAGCAAAAATACCATAAAAAGGCTGGCAAAGATAGATGAAAAATGAGATGTGCCGTAAAATGGAAAGATAAAAAAAATAAAGAAAAATATTTTCAATTTTAATGGCACATTTTTTTCCTAGGAGAAAAGTACTGAAATGAAAACTCTTTGCAAATCGAAATTATTGTAGGTATTAATGAGCGCAGTTTGTTTTTCCGATCTTTAAATGACAAACCGGAAATTTATTATTCAGGTGATAGCTAATAGATGACAGGTTCTAGTTACCACCACTATTAAAAGATTAAATCAGCCCCTGCATTGTGAAGATACGCCAAAGACGTACATAAATTAATTCTTACTACTTATCTCGGTGGCAGCACACGATAGTGTCCGCTCCAATTGCATTTTTTTAATTGCAACACTCAATTAAGTTATTGGCAGAGAGCACGATTGATTGGCAATTTGATAGAAACCTGGCATTGATCACTTAAGGCGAGGATAATCATGAACATTCGGAAACAGTAGAAAGGCATAAACTGAAAGATTATTGGAATGTAGACGAAAAAGCGTACTAAGGCAATGGGCCAAAATATTTACGCGATGTGCTCTTAATAAGATGTATTTATAGTAATTTCTATCCTTCCACTCGATTTCCCGATATTTCTGGATTTGAATTGAATTTTAAATCATTGGGTTGCTACAAATTCAAACAAAATAGTTTTTCCACTTTACAAAAACCGCGCTGCTTACTTATTGTGATATTCACATCCACATAAAAGGCAAGTGATAGAATTGATACAATGTAACTAAATGTGACAAGGCGATAAAACTTCCCCGTGATTTGAAATATTTAATATCTTGGGATTAGCTGCATTTCCCCGTTGATAGCCATTGAACAAACTAATACTAAAATGCACATTAGTTGAATAGCATTGATGCATGAACGACTCCGGAGAACAAAGAGCGTAGGTCAAACGTAAAAACGAACTTACTCTTATGAATCATGAGATCGTTGATTTCAGTGACTGAACAATTCGAAAATCTCCCCCAGGGGTTGAATCTAAATTGGTTTTTGCCCCAGCGAACGTTTGCGAAGGGAATGGATTTTCCCATAAGTCGCTCCGTGTAAGAGTGCGGGATAATGAGTTTACTCGCCCCGTCATTCCAAAGGATTTGTTCCAAGCATCCCTCCTCATTCCCTCGAGCATAAAGGCAGCTTTATCCGAATGACTAATCCAAACCTTGCTCCGCTTCCTGATTACCGCAGTGAGTAGAACTCCTACAGGAATAGAACGCACTTCAAGCTTACTGGCTCATTTGAACATAACTGTCAAACATTGAGATTAGGAAATCAAGTAATTTAATGCATTCTAAATATTTGCGTTGCTTAAACGCCATGGAAAAAAAACTTTTTTCCCTTTAACCATTACCAATCACATATGTCGGAATAAACCTGTCTCCCTGAAGACATATTAACTTTATTATGATTGAACATACATTTGTTTTACACAGAACTCAATTTCAGAACTTAGAAAATTATTTTTCTGGTTATACAACGGGGGGCTCCAATAATTTTTTTTTCAAAAGGATTGTAAAAAAATGCCTATTCATATATATTCTGATGTATTTTAAGGTAAAAAATCTAGAATATAAATTGGCCACCACGTTAACCAAAGTTATCTTAATACGTACTGATCAGAAATTTTTCATCAGGTAGGAATACTTCCAACAATTTAGCACATAATTAATTTATCGAAGAACCTCATCACTTTTATTGCTCACCTCCAAAGCGAATAAATTTGTGATTGGTTGAAATAATTTCTGCCCCTGCGTTCATACGTTTTTTGAAACTTTGATGTGAAGAAATGCAAAGCTAGTGGCCTGTGACTGTAGAAATTGCGTCGCACTACATGCACTGCGTTCTCGGAATCATAATTCCATAAATAAAATCCTAGCAATTTCAGCAAAGTTCATATAAGACATCTCGATAGTAAGAAAGAGTAATTTCAAATACCATGGACTAAATGACGATGACAATGAAGATAAGACTTGAAATATCACAATACATAGATGTATACGCTGGAAAAATTGATATAAATTCAAACAAAACAATTATATTCTATCTGAGTGCCACAAAGAATTAACGCACACCTAAATATATCGAAGATTTTTATTGAAATCGGAGGCGATTTTTAAACTTCAGCTTAATCGAGAGTCAACACTGTTCAAGATTAGGGTTAAATTAAATGTTTTCGCTACCACATACATTAAATGTTTTCCGTAGCATAGGCGCACATCTTGCAAGTATATCAACTATTCAGACTGACATAAAAACTTTTTCGTAGCATAGTGGCAAACTTTTATGCACTAAGTGGCTTGTACGAGTACTCGTAATTCATAGCTAAATCTAGCTAAGAGAAAGTCATTTTGTTACATTAACACCAATAGTTACATCCAGGGACGCTTGATATACTATAAATAAATACCTAAACGTTTACTTTTTTCGCAATATTTAGAGTCACAACTTATTGCAATTATTTTATCACTTGCAATCCAATCCGTTAAAAATCAAGCTTATCTGCTTCAATAACATTAAGTATGAAACTTAACACACTTATAAAAGGTATTACTTACTATATTGTTAGTAAGTAAATTAGTCTGAATCATTACATGCAACTATTCACATCAGCAGCACATGTATAACATTATGTGGTAAGAAAATGATAATATCTTTCGTTAGTCACATCTCAATTTTTGTCCTTTTGACGGAATAAATAGCATTTCAGAATGCCGGTAGAGAAGGCTCTTGCCATGGCCGCTATGATTGCAATCCGAGTGTTGGAATCACCGGAGAACATTTCCTAGAAAAAGGGGAATAATAAATGTGACGCGATAATGTAATCTAAATGGGCTTCTGAGCTGAAGCCGTTTCAGTTCATAAAGCATGAGTTAGCGCGACCCGCTGGATAGGTACCCGGCAAGGGAAGTAAATTGAACGAAATGGTACGAAACAGCATAAGAATTGCGATTCTAAGAGAAATGCCACAATGAACATCATGCGCAGTCACGCTCTCCAGGCTTAAGGACACTAATGTGAGTTACATATTGAATATGAAATAAATCTTTCACTTGACCGGGAAGCAAACCTTGCTCTCTATATTTTCAGAACAATGTGCTAATCATTCTTCGATATGCTCGGCTGTGGTTTTCTTTCCTACTAATGATTAAAAATTCCCCGTTTAAAATTCTGAAAATGAATTTATATGTAATGCAAGAACCTTTCGCATAATTAATGGCTAAAATTAAGGAGAAACCAAAAATTTCGCAGTGGTAGAGCAAAACATTGCATAACACTGAGCACAATGAAAACATTCAATCGTTGGCATCCCTTATACACGTTAACGTAGGGAATCCTTGTTTAAAATGTGGAAACTTAGTAAACAAAATGGGTCTTAAAATGATTTCCCGTGAATTGATTTCGATATCAAGGTAGTGCTTACTTTCGCTAATTATCCCTCAACACCGCATTCAACACAATTTGGTACCTTGTCGTCTATAAATAAAATTGGCAAAACACAAGCTTGGTATGGTATTGTTTTACGTCAAAACATTTCGGCGAATAATATTGACGTTGAAAGAAAATCGATGATTGTAAGAAGGTAATTGTACAAATTATAAAAAAATAGTGTTGTTTCCATATTGATATGAGAAAGAGAAGGAGTAAAAGTGAATTAAACTTATTTAAAATAAACATATTTCGAGTCAAGGATATATTCTAACCGGCTTGTTGTCCATTTATATCTTAGAGCAAAATAGTTATACTTCATCGGTATATCATCTAGTAATTATAAATCCTAGACGGCCCCTGAAAGGTATTGCATATTGCAAAACATTTCAAACCTTTCTTACAGCGCAAACCTCCCATGTCCTTCTTCACCTTCCCATCAGACTGTTAATAGTGCCCATATTTAAAAAAAATATTTTATTATTAGCTTATTTCCGAGCCTACCACCCTTCTTCTCGTACATCCAGCAACTTTTGGATCTCCTCAACTTTCTTTTCCTTTCTTCTTTGAATTTCCCTTCCCAAATTTCTCTCTTCCACCGCTTTAGCCTCCATTTTACGCTCATGTTCTTTCGTACAATACCATCTTCCTAATCCACAAAACGCTCGCTCCTTATATAAGTATATGATTCATATTTTCTCTAAATCTCAACTCCAGGGAATTCAGAGAGTGAAAATCGATTTTTTCAAACTTTTTTTAAGTTCGGCGATCAGTCCTTCTCTTCGCAATCTGTCACAAGCTGACATCGATTTCATCCTGTAAATGAATACTCAATTCTCAATAACAAGAGCGTCGAATTTGTGACAATCTGGATGTTATCTGGAAATTCGGATGTTCACATTCTGAAATATCTGGGGAGCCATCAAAATGTCCGGAGGCGAACACTAACATGGACCACGTTTACCATTTTTCCTCTCAGACCCCACACAAAAATTGGCCCATGGTAATAATCACGAGAAGGGCCCCCGAGGCATTCCAGATACGCGTTTCGTGACTTGATGCAATCGCCAACCATTCGCTCGTTCCTTCCGACCTCTCTCCCTCTCCCCCCCTCCTTTCGTTCCCCTTTAGTGCTACCTAATCACAACGACGCCGGAATCGGCCGACGGAGCGCACGGAGATGCCACTCATCGGATGAGGCCGCCAATTAAGTCGGGATGGGTCCTTCGGGCCGTTCGGGAGAACAATAGGGGGTCGGACGAAGGCCTGATGACACAGAACACGGCCATTAACAATTAATCACACGACCATTTGAGCACGTCGCACCAGGCGTAATGCCAGGCTAAGCATGTGTGTGATTGCTACACCATTAAGCCCATGCGAAGCTTAACTAATTCCTTTATTGAGAAGTGGCAGGCGCAGAGAGAGAGAGAGAAATGCATAATTCACTGTTAAGTATTCAAGCCCTCGAGCCACTTCCATTCCCTCGTTATTATATTACGGGTATGAAGTACTTTCCCAGCATTAAATTAACGTCCATATCTAAAATTACGTGCTTCACACATTCGAATGCATTAATCGTTACGTACGAAGCATTTCATCCTTTTCAATCTCTCGAACAATAGTTTTACCTTTAATTGGCTTTATTAGAAACGGATTGTGTGGCACTTGACTCTTTTAATTAGATACTGACTTAGAACCTTAGAAACTGGCAACATTCCTGCTAACTCGGAATTTTAACGGGTTTTGATTTAAAACGTTTTCAATGGCTCAAGACGCTAGAATTTGTAGTCATCTATTAACAAGCGTTAGTCATTTTAATCAAAAGAGGTTGATTTCAAACGGATATTTTGTAAAATTTTAATACGAAACCGAATTCCAAAGTAAGAATAGTATTTTATCACCCACGTCACCTGTTCTTACAGTGTACCCACTACCTAATATAAGTTTTTATTGGAAAAAAACGAAATAAAACATATTGTGATAACCTTCTTCCATAAAAAATAACATAAAAAAAATTAGTTCAGACTCTGATAAATCGTAAAAAAACATAGCTGAAATTAATGCAAACCACTGAAACATCTAAACTTCGGGGCAAAAATATTATAATAGTTTACACACATAAAATTTTATATCTGATTAGTATATACCAGGTGATCCATACTGGTACATTCAAGTATCTATGACGATGTCAGAGTACAAATTAGATTTATTTAGACTAAATAACTCGGATAAGAATATATAAAAGGTTGTTACAGCATGATATTTTTCGTTTATTTGCTTCGAGACTTCAATAAATCATTACTTTATTAGTAAAATATCGATAAAATATTTAGTTTTTAAATGTTTATTTTACTGGTTTCTACCCCTGTAGCTATGCTGATCACATATTTAAGCGTATAGAGGGATTGCTATTCCACGTTGAGTCGATCCAGCACTAAATTCCAAAACAATCGATCAATCAAGCGTCTGGTGTAACTAACTTACACTATACGGCTATGAATGCAACAAAAAACTCATTTTATTCACCGGTGCAGAATGATACTTTGACTTAAATGAAGCTTAATTTTTTCAAAACAATATTGCATTGAGAGCCAAATAAACGGTAACCTTAGGCTCCAGATATATAAAAACATAAATAATCAAAAGGAATGCATAATTTTACGCATACCTTACAAACATCTTTGATTATTTCTCTAGAAAACAGGTTTTAATGGCTCGCATACCAATACGCGTATTATCAATAAACCAAAAAATCTATTACTATCATTAGTAATCTAGTATTGTCTAGAAAATAAAAGGTATTTAATAGGAAAAGCGATAAAAAATTACCTTTCGTTGATATAACTCATATTTGCCAATTGAAGACTTCAACCTTCGGCACAAAGAGCACATGACTCAAAGATCTGAGGAGAAGAAGGCCCCACATTTGTGTGCAGTCTTCCACTCTGCTCTTCTGCCTGCAAGATGAAATGCAATATAAAAGCGCCCATTATTAATACTGATGTTGGTATTATTTATACCTTAAAAGTAACTGGCGACCTTAGGGAATATTATCGCTTCCTTCACCACTCTCATGTAGATCTCCACATCCACATCTCACAAGCGTAGAGTGGAGACTTGTGAGATGTGGATTTGGAGAAGAATGGGATGGGTGAAGTGGACAGAAAGGATAGCAAACGAAGAAGTTTAGCGTATGGTAGGGGAGCAGGGAAGGCTATTGGGAAAAATTCAAAAAAGACAGGAAAAGTGGATGCAGTGCGTACTGAGAAGATTGTGGAAGACAGTGATAGAGGGGAAAATGTTGAGTAAACGAGGTAGAGGGAAGGAAAGATTAGACATGTTGGATGGAGTGAAGGGAGGCCGAAAGTATGCGGAAATAAGGAAAGGGTTGTTGTATGGTTGAGGTTGTGTGTCCACCAGAAGTCTACCTTAACCGGTAGATAAACATTAATAATAATAAATAAAGCATTTCATTGCCTTATAATGAATGCTTTTTATAGAGATAATTCTCGATTAGTTTGTAACTATATATTATATTTTAACACCTTCTATTGGACCACACAAATTGCGCAAATATCCATTCTAAAGCGAGATCATTGAATAACCATTTCTCGACATAATAGAAGCTGCGACAATATAGTCGATCAATACTACTCCAGTACCAACTTACTTCCAGAATTAATATTTTCAGAAGGTAAACAGATTTATTAAACACAACAGTAAATTGATGCCGAAAACCAATTCCTTTTGCTTTCTTAGTTTTATGAATAATACAATAGTCTTACAAATTTGATATCACGTGTTCTTATGATCTTTATGTAGTTTTTAAAATCTGGCTAATTGACAACCAAGGCAACCTTCGGAACTCGGGTTGGAACTGGCCAGCAAAGGGTTTCAATCAAATTCGCCGAATGTTAGACAATATCCTTTGGGTTTATATAAAAATGCTCATTTTTAACGGTATGTTGTAACGGTTGAAATTACAAACCTCTGTTCTCTTATCGACGCGAAATAATCAGGAAAATAAAAAAGAAGCTAACTTCTTTAATAGAGATGGATGCAAATATATGAACATTTTCACGCTCAAAATCTGTATTTAAAATCAAATTAAACCTTTAATTTCATGCGGCTTGTCCACGACACCTTCCCATGCGTGTACTCAAACATTATTTCACAATCCTGAAGCAATCATTTTTTTAAGATACTGAAAACATTACTTCTGATGTCTGCATACACGTTTTTCTTTAGCATTCTATCACCGAAATATTACATTTGTTAGAGAATGACGGTAACCCGGCTAGGTCTCGAGTCACTGACCGCGTCAGATACTACCTTTTTGAAAACTCCGGTGAGGATGTAGGTACGGAGTGACCGGGTTTCGCACCACTTGTCACCACCGCGGACGGCCAGCTCTGCACTGACCCTTGCCTTGATCTCCAGCAAACGAAAATCCCACACCAAAGAGGAAATACAACCGCTTCATGCGGTCACGGCACCTGTTCCCAAATCAAATTTCGGGATCTCGAAAAATTGCCCCTCGTTAGCAGAAAAAAAGAATTCTCACCTCAAACCAACCATAGGCCACCCTTCCAAGTACCTACCCCGCTTAATTTTTTGTTTTAAATATATTTTTTAAAGTCACGTAAACAGTTATAAATTTCCCCCAGCAGACTGTCCCTCTGAAAGATAGCGAGGAAGAGCCGTAAATATTTCACGCGAGGCGAGCACGTCTTTTACCTGAAGACCACCAGGCATTTGTGACTCACGACGTGACCTCACTCGGCAGGATAAAGGCAATGAAATAGGTAATGCGTATTTATTTCCAGCACGGAATACACGTTCCTTTTAAAGTAAGCACAGGCGGATCCCTCAACCACACCCCCTCCCACGTCTAATTTTAATGCAACCTCTAATCAAAATGAGACAAACGAAGAGCTTTGGGGATAAGGGGAGAAACCTCAAAACCCTTTTAAAATATACTTTGGTTGTATTAATGAATATTTGCTTATGAAGTCCAAGATTACTAGGATTGGCTATTAAAAGTGCGAAAAAAAATATTTTTCAGTACCAAAATAGGAAACTCCAAGATAAAAAATAACATATAACTCGTCTCTTAAGATTTATTTGTTCTATCACGCGCAGTCTTCAGGATGTGTAGTTCATGATGACAATTATCGTTTTTATAAATGTATTTATTTTTTAAATTTTTAAATCGTTTTTGAGTCGTGCAAAGCTTGTTGAGGTAAGAGAAATACTCTTTCCTTTAGTTTTCTTACGGGGAAGTTCGAATGCGTGTAAAAATCTATGGCGCGGCTCCACTTCTAAGCATCTTACTAGCCTTCCAGGTTTGCTCAATGTGTTATAGCGCCCGCCACATCAAAAGGGACTTCTTCGTCTCCTCAATTAAGTAGGGGTGATCCGTTTATTCTTTTGGCGCCGTCCTGGGGAGAAGAGAAAACAATCGAGGGCTTATCCGGCTTCTAATTTGTTAAAATGATTATCAGCTGCGCGTGGCAGACAAATTAAAATTAAATGGAAATCAGCATACCCAAATAGCATACCACTGGCGACGGTGACCTGATTCTATGGAAATGTTCCAAACCAATGATTGTGGAGCAGTACTAAACAAGGCACATGACTACCATTAATTAAATGAGCATCTGACCACGTTGATGTTTCATGAAAAGGGTTTCATCGATAAACCTGCACGATTATTTTAAGTACATATCTACAGAATTTTCCATTATGAAAATAAAGTTTGTACATAGTTTAAGTGCATATACGATGTAAATAATCGCAATAATGATGAGATTCAATGCCATGATTTATTCGGACCATATTTTCAGATATCCCGGAAGATACCATACCATAATATCGCATTTTCAGCATAATAAAATAAAGGCAAGAAATTCTTGATCTATTTCAACTTTAAAACATTCAATTGTCAATAGGAGCCAACAAATTAAGATTGGGTTCAAGAACGTTTTTGTATCCACAAACGGTAAATGTCTAGATTTTAGTGTCCAGTCCAACGACCTGTCGAAAATTACATTTCGATGAAAATTTACGACAAATCGCTGAAATTTTATTCCCCATTGTTCCCCAGCACCAACTTATCCCGCTATTGTAACGCTATCAAACTATCCGTACGGGAAAAAGGAAGCCGGGAGACATAAATAGAATAAAACGCTCCTCTGCCGGTAGCGGCGAATTCCCATTCGAAGACTGTTCGAACAATGGCGACACGTGACAAACATTCGCCTTGTCGCGTGGAAACCGCGACCGAATCTCCCCACCCACCCACCTCCTCAGACCGTGTCTTACAGACATGACGCCGTGATTTGAAGCAGAGACCCCCGCGCGATTCCTCAGGGGCATAGACAGCTGCAGTACCGTAAAACACGACTTCCTGCAAGTTCAAACGGACAAGCAGCATTTCAACCTCAATCCCATTGCTGCGTGTATGCGTTGCGATGGCGTCGTCGTCCATGGGGGTTTTCCAATACCTCACCCGCCCTGCGTCATCGGGAAAGACGAAGGAGGCTAAGCTTCCCTCGGGAAGGAGGTAAGGAAAAATTACGGCCAACGAATAAGAAAGCGTTTCATCCATAGGATACATAAATATATGTATATAAATAAATAAATACAGGTATTTTTATACCTATTACATGCACTATCCATCCCGTCCCGTAAAGAAAGTGCATGCGAGTGCTGCAGTGTAAGACTTTTCCGTTCTTCAGTCAAATTTTATGTTTAATTGCCGTTGGCTGTATATTTTACATTTTTTAACGATTCAAATATGAATACAATTATAAAATTTTAGGACAGATATGTACTTTCTCTAGACCTCAAATTTGGAAACTCATACTACATGGAATTTCATGTAATAAATTATCAGTAATACTTGTATTATACTAATATCTTTAATAACTTGCCAAATAATTTACTAAACTTAACAAGTAAAGG
>LYUA01000054.1:518598-530043 GCA_002093875.1 Calopteryx splendens | reverse complement strand
GATTGGTTTGATAGTTTACTGCAGAGATCATCTCGTCAAAGCCCTATGTTGTATGTAAAGCCCTATGTGAATTTTACACTACATGGCATGGGAGGCGGACGGAGTTCCTTTCCCTGTGCCGCCAGCGTTACCCTATAATTAACACGTTTGGGTGGTGGTCCGAGATGGTGTCGATTTGAACCCGGGCCATCCAGTCAGTAGCAGAACGCTTGATGCACTAGACTACAACGCCTCGTAGAACTCAAACAAAAATTTATTTTTTTTATTTGTCTACCATTTTACAATACTTTTTCTTACATTCTGAAAAGGCATAATCTAAAATATTTGCGTAACACCATTCACAATCAGTGCTTTCAGTTGAGGCAAATGGATTTTATCTTGATACTATGTCTAATAATGGTTGGGTTGGTTGTCCAATACATTGGTTGGAATACAGTTGAGTAATGTTTTTATAAAGCCATAAATCCGGAAATGTAGCCACCAAAGAGTAATTATACATGAAAAGAAGGTTATTGAAAGAAAATGCCTGATTTACAATGAATAACCTTTTATTTTTTTTATTAATGGTAATCTCCCGGTAAATGTAGGTTTCTGATGGACACCCTATTCAATAACCTTTTCTTCATATCCGTAGCTTTGCTCTGATTCAATTAAAAATCTTTGGCTAGCGATACAGTTTGTTTTAATGTTCCTACATGACACTGAATAATAATACCCGAACTTGTAGACACAACGGTGAATAAAATCCGACGTGGGCTTTCTTCCATAAATTCACATTCTGAGAAAATCTTTCTTAACTGCTTTCGAGATAAATTACCAAGTGTTCTCGTCGAAAATTTATGAGTTCACTTATTCGTCGTAAAGGAACCCACTTATTAATTTTAAGAATGTGTTTCAAAAATAAATTCTTATTCTTTTCGCGAGGGGGTCATTCATTTCTTCAAGAAGTGATTAATGACCAATTCTCTCCACGCTCTCACATCGTTACGGTGATCACCACATCTCGATGGTGCACCAAGTGATGTCGCGGAGGCATTGGAATTGATTTACTTGGATTGTGAGAACTTTTGTCCAAAATATAAAATTCGTTCAGAATTAACTTGAGATTAAATTCGTGGTTCCATATTGTATTTTTTATCAATTTGGCGTAAAGCAAAGTATTCCTAAGTCGGCGAGTTTCGATGATAACGAAATACTCATGTGAATCTCGAGAAACTTGCATTATTAAGTTAATTAATTCAAATCAAATTGACGCCACCTACTTCATAACTACAAGGAAAAAATATTTCTCTTGCACCCCAATTAAGCTAAAAATTATTTCATTTACCTTCAACACTATTGCTCATTCATTTTAAGCGAAACAAATATTTTCACTTCACTTTACGATACCAATATCTTACCTTACTAAGTAAGGTGACTTATGAACCAAATAGTCAGGAATTAAGGGCTATACAGAATTTATTTTTAAGAGCCATGGGGTTTTGAGAATAGGAACTGTCTAGATTTCAAAAGTAGTTGCAAAATTTTGGCCTCATAATATACCTAGGATTATGCATAAGTAGCAAAAATAATAAGTAATTGGCATTTCCGTAACTATAGAACGAACAGAATCCGCTAATTTATTTGTCCAGTAAGTGGGTCATCAAAATCGCCAAAGCCGTTAATCCACACAGTAGTCGCTTCAAGAAGTTTCTACCGAGATCTCATGATGATGATTGAGTGTGACAACTCGGGCACGACCACCAGGAGTTCGTGAATAACTCACATCGTTCCTACTCCTCGTCAAGAGTATCCACCGAAACCAATTTTGATCTGCTGGTCCCAGATAATGCCAATAATAATTGGAATTCCGGGGCCCATTTTTCCACGGACGTGGTTCGGGTTCAATCAATCGGTACGGAACACCCCCGAAGCGCCTCCGGGAAGAATGTTTGCCGGAGGCAACAGATATCGACCATGGTTATCCGCTGGGAATTGAAAAAATATGAGGAGAGAGTCGAGCATTTTTTCACGGATGGAACGTTTTCATGATATAATAGCACCGAAACCGTATCTGCAAGTGATTTACATCCCATTCGTGAAGTTCCGATAGAGATTAGGAGCTGGAGATAACCCCACCCACTCATCCGTTGCTGAGTCATGAATGGACCCACCAAAGTATCAGGGAGCTAACGTCGTGACTCCCAAGTTGCAGGGAAACAGAAACAGTGGGTCGGAAAGGCGATATGGATCACGATTATACTCTAAAAAAAAGTCAAAACTTTTGTAGATTGATGGCGATGGTTTTTTTATAGCATAGATGTATCATCGCTGTGCCCTCAAGGGTAAATGTAAAAACGATGATATTGATAGCGGCGGGAGGTGATGCATGAACTGATTTCGGGTCGATTTAAATTCATATGAGACGCCGTCGAAATTCTCCCACCGTAATAACCTGGCTTCAAAGTGTCTTTGGTCGTCATTGTAAAGGCTAGAGGTTCTGATTCGTAAAAAACAGAAGATTTATGTGGCGTACCAGTTTGACCTAGAATTGCCGTTTAGAGAATTTTATCACACACAGAACAGAGCACAGATGGATAATGGTAAAATTCAACTCACAGAGCAAGGCTATAGTTACTACTCAACGATTCCACGTCATAATGTAAAACAATTTTAATATTAAATTAAATCTGTTACCTATTCAATATACGAAAAAAGCCTGTGACCCCAGTTTAGTATCAACGTTTTTTTTTTGGAAAAGTGACAGTAGCATGACTGACTCATTTTTTTCATTCGATATTTTTTCATCAAGCCATTTAAGTGAGAAATGCAGGTAATTTCAAGTGAAGCAATTACTATCAAAAATCACAGTAATCAACCAAAAGGTCGGTTAGGTAGGTGAGAGTGGAGCTCACCCAGTACTAAGCCCAACGGCGTGTGAAACGCACATATCAGGGTAGGGTAGCCAGTTCCTTTCCCCGTACCCCCTGAGATTTTCCTGGATGACCTGGTACCCAAAAATGGTACACAGCTTGGGTGAAGCTGAGGGTACTCAGGGGCGTCACCCGGAATCGAACAAGTATTCTACCACGCCCCTTCAATTACTATAAGAATAGTTAAAAATGTGCTCTATCAAGCGGTAGTAGAAACCTAAGAACACCTTCCTGGTAATGACTATCATTGAATAGTATACAAACGTAACTATAAAGTAAAATTATCCTAAATATATCAAAATTGCAAATATTTTCTTTGGTTATATTTACTATTCCTAATAATTCTTTACCAGTATGACAATGAATTGCTTGGGAGTGAATAACTTCCAGCTAATGAAGAAATTTTGCCAATTCAAGAAAGAGCTTAACTTTATAATACACTCATATCACTGCAATTGATATAATGTTCAATCGCACTCTTTCCGTTTTTTTTAGATCTGACCGTCCATGGACTAAGTTCTTACCTGGAATTATACGTGCCAACGTGACGCATGCATAATAAAAGTACATCATGGATTCTGAGAGGTGCTTCGGATTACACACATCACGGAGCCTTATCGGTCAAAATGGTATGTACAGTTGATATTGTTTTTTCTTCACTTTTAAATAATTCCACTAATTATATTTCAGAATATTAGGTGAAATGAAATTTTGAAAACGAAATATTTACCAATACAAGTACCTAACTAGTTTTCTGTTCTCAAATGAAATTAGTGTACCTACTCATCACATACGATTTTCCTAAATCCAAAAAACAAGGTAATGCGATAATTTACCACACAGTTTCACAATTTCACAATATTAATGCCGTTTTTGTTACCGTCTATAAAAGGAGTAGTACACGCATTTGGGAAATACTGTGAAGGATAATGGAGATAGTAATAGGGACATTGTGAAAAGAAGTGCGCTGGCAAAAGAGGCATTTGCAAGAAGAAGGAAATTTATGGCAAGTGCACCAAGTAGAGAATTACACAAAAGATTAGTGATGACAGTCATATGGATCATAGCGCCGTATGGTGCTGAAAACTGGTCTGACATTTAAATTGTAGGTTAGCAGAAGAAAGAAGTAGAATAGAGAGAAGACTCACGATACATTTTTAAATGTGGTGGGAGGAGATAGGAAGTTACTACGCGAAACCCGAAAAAAGCAGTAAAACAGGATGGGTGAGACATAAAGAGGTAGTGAAGGTAGTTGAGGTAGAATATTGAACGCCGTGACAGAAGAGAGAATGCTACCTAAGCGGGAAAGAGAAAAGAAATGACTATGGCGGAAGGAAGGCTGGTAGTAAGTAAGAAGAACTGAAATACGTAATAGTCGTTAGGGGCCGTCAAAAACTAGGTAATCAACATAAGGTAGTAGGTAGATCATCATAATTAATAAGTAGATTATCTACGTATGAAAAATATTGTTGTCTGGATAGAAAATAAAAAAATTCCCTAATTTTTAAAACATCTTAAACCTAACAAAAATATCAACATCTACCAGGTTTTCCATGAGTTCTGATTTTTCTGTGATGAATATTTGCTATGCTAGTATATTATTGATAAACCATTTTGGCAGCAGACTGTGCAATAAGAAATAGGTGCAAAATAAATTCATGGATCTTTTATGAATAATGGATCATTCGTTTTCTGATTCGCCCAAATAAGTGCAGAAGAGTGATTCGGATAAGGACTCAATTGAACGGTAGAAACAGGTTGCTCAAGGTCACCACAATTACACAAGCCCACACTACGAACTCATACAATATTCAGTATTACCGATCGAAATTTTGTATCGAAATTCGATCACTAGTGATATAAATATAAAAAATATTGACGCTTTATTTGATTTCAAACAACAAAATCACAATTTTTCCGGACCAACGGTTTCAAATATCAAGATTGTGGACTCGTGCATCAGGTTTTCTAGGAGTGCTCCAATCATCACAATATTTATCACGAAATCCTATTCAATAAAAACCAAAATCAATGCCACTATTTTTATACTTACTCTGTTTTCAGACCCAATAGTTGAATAAAGTTTACAAGTACTAAGATTTTCTGTGTTTTCTCTGTTGTACGATGGTGATGAGATTGGTAAAGGAAATCAAATCCGAGGTTACTGTCTTACTTCCTAGAACACTACCAAACAATTTGCTTGGGATTCACTAAGATAGTCTTATCCTATTCCGAAACTCTTATTTATCAGTTATGAAAATCCTAATCACTCTTCCTGAAATGGGTTATTCATGCTCTTATGGATATCATGCAACAAATACACAATTGAGATGGAACAATGCAGTGGAAACCCAGAAAACAAGATTATTTCAACAAATGCTCGTCTTAACTGTGACCAAACGATTTCTTCTCCAGATAACCTCCTATCGAGAGTATCTTATGTGCTTTCTAATGAATATCCTCAATAGGTAAATATATTAAAAAAATAACTACAAATTTGGAATTAAAACGTAGCTACCATAGCTAAAAAAACGATAAATTGAAAGTTTACAACATCTTTCCTCCAACTCTTATCGATGTCTCTTTTGCTGCACCAACAGTGGGTTTTCTGTATCCACAATTGCTGATGGCGTTAGGACGAGATGAATCACGCATTGAAACTTTCACGATTCCAGCGCGTATTTGAAAGTCATTAATCAACGTCACTGCACTTACAAAAGGATCCACGAAGTATAATAAAACCGGCATGGGGAATCTGTGACAACGCAAACTCGTCGGTTGCTTATGACCCAAATCAATGATTTGAAGGAGAGGGAGGAGGAGGAGGCGCTTGGTAATACCTCCTGCATTTCATTTACCACGCCGCGAGCCGGACGACTCGGGGCGGTTCATTCATGATGATGCGCTCACGCAAGCCTCCCGCCGCACTCTCGCACCCACGTCCGCGCGAGCAGGCGAGGGGAGATGAATGCGAATGATTATTCAGCAAAACTTGGAGTTCCTACTCAAAAGGACACTCAGGCAGGAGTAAATTCCATGTTATAACGAATGGGATCGAAAGAATTGCCCATGATTTGGTGGAGGGAGGAGGGGGTATGTCTCGCGAAGTTTTCCAGAAGTATAGACAGTAAAAGTGAGGAAATGACATATAATTATATATGGGATAAGATTTATATTTTTTGCATTTATTAATGCAACTGCTTAGATATGTGCGTTGTGATGGAGGTTATAAGATACCAAGGAAGAAGTGAAGTTTCATAGAACAAAGATTTTTAAAACTTGAGTTTGATCTCTTGAGGTTTCGATTAGAAATAGGTGAATTAAAAAAGCCTGACTTTGACGGTAAGGTCATTTTCAAATGATGACCTTACTGTACATGTCAGCGCTAATGGTGATAAAATTTATTTCCTAATATACGTGCTTAAGACGAGATTTTTTCATTTCGTCAACGCATCTCAAGAAAGGTCAATGGAATAAAAATGGAATATCCCTGTTCAAGGCTGAATTTTAACCCGCGACTTCTGTAGTTACCTCTGCCAGCCCACCCAATCGGGCAAACAGTTGTAAAACCTTAGTGATAAAAATTCAAATATTTTTCTTACTCTCAATTATTCTACATGGTCACCTCACGGTTCCTATTTCAAAAATTCTTCCGTTTCAAGTTGTAGCCCCATTTTGACAAGGAAAATTCAAGTTATTCGTAGATTTTCCAAAAGGTGGAATATTACAGCTCACTCGTCAATTTAACACCGCAGAAATCGTTTCAACCAAACAAACCAAATGCATTTCTAATTTTAGAGTTACAAAGTTTTTGCTTCCTTGCATTATAATACACGGGTATTTTATTTTATTTATTTCTGTCTGTTAAAGGTCTCTCAAAAGACTAAAAAAATATTTCGGCTGAGATGCAAAGACTTCTGTAGCTGTTCTGACACCGTGAGAAACTGATGAAATTAAGCAATCAAGGCGCACCAGCTACTAGTGGCTACATATTGGTTCTCAATAAGTCTAGATGATTGATTGGCAGGTCTAGCCATTAAGTCATGAATGTTCTGATGTCAAGGTGTCAAGTTAAAGTCCTAATTGATTTCCGCTTTGTCTGGCCGAGCAATCTGGGAAGCTTCACGCCTGGAAAACAATAAATCAGTTATAAATGCTCTCAAAAACCCTATTCAGGAGTAATTGATGAGCAGGTATAGGGACTTATTAAATCCCAGGAGTAGATTTATCAGTGAAATCTGATCACTCTTCATCTACGGTACCCTTAAACGAAGAGTCCTGATCGATGATCGCGTTGCTTCCTTCCGTACATTTCTTTCAATGTCAGATTGTGTATCTCACTGCTTCAAATGTTATCACAAAGGTTTATGTGATAGCATTTTGAAATAAGAAAAACTGCCAGCCACAAAGCAATACTGGTACAAGTGAAGAGTTATTCGTAAAAACTCGCGTTAAAATTGTTCCGCGGCTAATTTTGAAAAAGAACATAAAGATGTGCGTGAATTAGTGAGATCTCCTTCCGCGTAAGAATGATACTAATTAAGCACATGTCGTGTGTCCTATTACCACTGCAGAATAAGTTAAATAATGAAAATAAAATATTCAGAGAATGATGGCAGCATTTAATTCATACCTATTTCTATTACGAGGTTTACGCTTCAGGGGATATGGTATACCCAGGGAAATATATATATGTATGGGAAACCCAGGTGAGACACATCAATTTTACTACCCATGAACCAATATTAAACAAATGTATAATACTGCTGGAATCTGACAACAATGACAGTCTATAATAAAGATTAGCTGGGTCAATAGCATTTGCACCTCACACTCTCATTCTTTTCTTCATTTTTAGCATGACTTCCTCTCTATTATTCCTCGTATTTCATTCTATTCTCCTAGTACGAACTACATGAAACTTTTATGAATCATAATATGAAGGATGGGCGTATTTTATTGTTTATGCCGTGTGATTATCACAAATATTTCTGTTTCCACTACTTTCAGGACTACTTAATTAATGGTGATTCTCTCCATTAGTTTATTATTTCCCATTATTCTGAAATATTTAATTTCGATTGAATTTAGCCTGTTGTGCCTAATTCCGTAGCAATTTATATTCCATATAAATGTCTAATGAAATTTTTCCTCATTCCTGATTGATATTATAAATTTTAACCGTCGTTAATTTTACTAACCTTTTACTTCGACTTTTTCTGTAATTATATTTCTCCTTCCGACCTCTCTCCTTTTTAAACGGACTCGACTTCTCTCAATGGCTGTGTTCTAAAACTAGAGACCCACTTTGATTGAGATTTTTCAGTTTCACACTATTACTTAAGCTCAACAATTGTAGTTCCAGTAATATGGAAAGTATATTCAATAGAAGCGTTTTGCTTCAGCACCTCAATTATTTCATAACTTTTATAACGATTGGACAAGAACTAAACCAACGAAAATAAAATACAGTTTCATTGTGAATGATCATTTTTTTAATATTCCTCCCGTTTGTATGATAGCGTGTTGCTATAAGAATAGTGGCCTCTAGATTTCTCGCAAATGTGAGACAATCAGGTCCAAATACCACAACATTGACCAGATTCAGAAAATGCATTTCCATAAAATAACCCAAATAAACCGGAACGTGCGCTGTAAAATCATTTCCTTTCAAGTGTTCTTATTAGAGCATTCCCTCATGGGTAAACAAAAACTGGTGTCGGCTGTGAATAGCATTAATAGGAAAGTAATGAATACCGTGGGGAACACAATGCTGTTTAAAACCTTACCTAATCTTGATAACTGCTCCGAGAGATTCAAAACATTTTTGGCTTCAGTGGCACCAAAGTTATCAATAGGAAGGTGTTTCAATAATAAAATAACACGACAAAACAACTATGCTAAAAGGTAAGGTACGTGGATTTCAGAGATAGTAATTTTCTTTACTGAGACGACCATGAAATGAAACTAAAATCCGTGAACTAAGGTAAGTGTGAGTCCAGTGAACCAGTTCCACAACTTGATTTAACGGTGGGTTTAATAGTGTGCTATTGGGACGAAATTTATTTGATGGATGTAAACTTTATTTTATAATGAAAAATATTTATGACCTGCATTTTTACCTCCATTTTAACATATAATTTCATACTCCTCGTTTTTTCCAGCGTTTAATTCCTAATTCGCTTAATTTTTCTTTAACATCCAAATACATCTTATTAGTATGTTTTTATTCTTTACTCTCGTATATTATTTTAAGTTAACAAAGACATTTTAGTCCAGAGAAAAGGCATACTTGCTGGATTCTACCTACTTGATAAAAAAATCCAACATGCTAATTCAAAGGCTGCGGATTTGATTTTCAAATTTTTCTAAGCATTCAGATGGTCCTTTGTGCTTATATACCAACTTACTCGGTAACGTTGAATATGCCCCATCAGTGCAAAACAGATACTTCATTTTCGTATAACCGTTTTTTACCTTATGCCTCCGGCATGTTAAAAAATAAAAATCCACTATAAAACCTTTAACGAGATTAAAATGCCCTTACTAGTCACATTGGAAGACTGAGGAATTCACTACCGGAGCATGAAATTCGTTTAGCCCCTAATCGCAAAGAGTAAATACTCCCCTAGGGATAGCGCTGCATTTGGTCGTTTGGGAGGTGGTCCAATGTCTCCTTAATGGCACTTTGACAGTCTAAATACGGCTTTCATTTATTTTTATTTTTCTCACCACCGAAAGGTTTTGGGCGAGTGCCAAATTCGGAACCGCGTCGGAAAATTAATCAATGGGTAGGTTTCCATAGTCGTTATACCCTCAAAGTTTTCTCTCGATGGACGTGATGAACTTTTATGAGCGACGTCATCGGATTCATTTTCGAATGACCGTCGACCACGCAAGTGAGTACACCGTGAGCGCTCTCTCTCTCAAGGAAGGAGGAAAATAAAAAACAAGGGGAAATTCAAATTAAAAAACGTCTCCTTCGCAACTAATAACTCGCTGAAAATTAGCATTCTCGTTTCTTTATTTTTTTTAGAGAGAGCACAGCCTTTGAGGGTCATCGAAAGCGTGAAGGTGCCTCACTGGAAAAAATTCGGGGAGATTCCACGGGAAAGATCCTTCTATTTTTTTTCTTCTTACGATATTTTTCAATCGGTCAAGCCCACCTTGTCTCTGGATACAAGTGCTAAAAGTATGGGCGAGTCCGCAAGGTACTCCCGGCCATCCCAACATTTAATCGCATAGAATATTTTTTCGAAAAAAACTCTTTATGCCACGCGCCAAATTTTCCTCCGTGACCGCCGTGGAGAGAGCATCTTCTTATGTTGTCCTCATTGATAAAGGAAGAGAAAGATACCCATAAAGGAAGAGAAAACAAAGCGTATTCATTTAATCAAATGGAATAGGTAGACAAAAATAAGAAGCACACGTTGAAAAAAAATATTTTGATGTCATGAGTCAGACAGATTATTCAAAGACTTTCCTAAATTGTCTCCTCTCTCTCCGTTTTTTTTTCCTTTGTCAAGCAGACACATAATTTTTCACCCTGGAATTTGTTGCGTGGAATGGACACGACAGCTGAGTTCTTTCGCGGAGCTGTGGAACAGGTTGGTGCAAGGGTCGGCGCTTGAGAATGGGGGAGAAAAGAAACTGGAAATCCAACTCGGGTATCAAAAAAATTTAAAGGAGCCTTGAGATTTGTTCTTTGATATTCTGATGGCGAAGCTTACACTGATACAATACAAATGGCGCTTCGTTGGTAGGCACAGAATGTCGGTCACAACAACAGTTTCGGGAAGTGGTCCCAAATCAATCAACGATCAGCTTTAACATTAGCTATTAGAGCTAACCTTAAACGGTCACATTCTCCAGGGAGATCAGGTAACTTTGGCCACTGGCAAAGTCTCACAAATTAATTGTAATGTATGCTACAACCTACAACGTCGTAAGGTTAAAAGGAATCTATCAAGGGCAATGAATAAAATACATTTTAACTTGTCAAAAACAGAGGCATTACCGGTCATGTGACATTTCCAGATTTTTTTCAAATTAAACGGGTTAAAACAATACATTTAATGAAAATAACAACATAAATAAGTGGAGCTAAGCTTATTTTTTTTTTAATTATAGGTTTTTAAAAACTACCTGTCCAAAAAAATAGTAGCATCAAGGAAAAGAAGTCTGGGATCATAAGTAGTGTCTAAATGGTCACAAAAACAAGCCCGAATTAAAAAAAATACCTTAAAACTCTTTCTGGTGCACTCTTTCGTATCTTACTTAAGAATGTCGTAATATATATACATTAACACTCGTGGGAGTCCAGTGGTTAGAGCGCAGGGCTGCTGACCAGAGGGCCCGGATTCGATTCTCGGTGACGACGATTCTGGGCACCCTCAACTTCACCCAAGCTGTTTACCATTTTTCGGGTACCAGGACATCCTGGGAAATCAAAGGCGTTACAGGGAAAGGAACTGGACATCCTTATGTGTGAATTTAACATGCCATTGGGCTTAGTACTGGGTGAGCTCTACCC
>LYUA01000054.1:498748-512341 GCA_002093875.1 Calopteryx splendens | reverse complement strand
GGCTTAGTACTGGGTGAGCTCTACCCTCACCAACCAACCCGACCTTCGGGTTGATTACTGTTATTATTATTAATGCATCAAAAAAACTTCTACCCCTCCCCTTCTGCGAATGAGCTCCGTGAACATCGTCAAACCTAGGTTAATGGCTAAAGTACATGGTGTACATGGTGGCGTGTACATGGCAACATATCATGTACACGCACTTAGGAGTACGAAAAAATGCATAGTTTCATTTCACAAAAAGTGTAATGTAATATAAAAGCGCTTTGAAGAATTTATTATGTATTCAGTTATAATTAAAAAAACTTAACCTAAAATAATAAAAATCCTCGATTCAATAATGATTTTTTTGTTCCGTTTCCAACACACTTGCGAGAGGAAATGTCTGAACATTAAGCTTTTCGATAGAAAAGAATAATTAATGACAACGAGAAAAAAAATAGGAACTGTGATACTATTAGCGGCAATATTTATAATGTTTGCTACCACTATTAGTGATTTACTGAACGGAAACATTTTCTTCCCAAGATAGAGCTAGCTATCTTCTTTCCGAACGATTTTCATATTCATTTCTATTCCTAATACGTTACGTAACCTGCCACAAAAAGTAGTCTATATTTAACTACCACAAACCATAAATAAAAATATAACCAATAATAAACCTATGATAAAAAATAAAACCAATTAAAGTGCTCCCCAAATAACCTTGTTGCTATTTGTATTAAGAATTACGCTCAATAATTACCCCTCTAAGCTGATTTTTCAAATTATTACTCTCGATAAACTAAACTTTCAAATTAAAATTTACTGCAAAAATGTATGGGTGAAATCAGACCCACCTCATTGAAAATGGACCACAGAAGACCCAGTAGTAAAAAGAACTAAACTTTTTTTTTATAATTTTGAAAATGTTCGTGTTTTTCAGTGCAAGGTTGAACACATTGCGAGCCTTTTGGCTGCACCTGAAAAAAACCTAAGAAGAACCTATAAATGCTGGTTTTCAAAGAAACGCCGAGCTGGAAAGTACTTTTAGCGCGTTGATTGCTGGCTTTCGTTGAGTAATGTGTGTAGGCAGGTAGTGGGAATGACACGGAAAATGGATGCCACATAACACTGCCCCACTGTATTTGTAGCATAGCAATCATTTCGCTGAACAGTAACGGTATAACACCGTTTCCTCGTTATGGCTCCCTCGACAAACCCCTCTTCTGTGTCACTGCATCATAATTCGACTTCTGTGGAAATAGCCAGCGGGTAACCTCGATGATGTGAAACAAAGCCTTCGGCTTTGAAAACTTCTCACGTAAAATGTTTATGCATTCGAGTACATATTATCAAACTAGTAAGACTTCTTTCGGTACCGTCTCTGCTTCCGTCTAGGTCTCCTGAATACACTACAATACAAGGATACGCAAGGAAAGGTCGCGAAGCAGATATCAGTCAGTACGTAAGTGGGGTAAATAAGTATTCCTGCGATAGGTATTCAAGAAAAACCGTTCATAGCTCATGTTATGCCTCTGCACCAGTGAGGAGGCAAAGATTGGATGATATGGGTGGTCCTGTGAGGTCGATGTTTGTAATCCAGATATAAGTAACCTAAACAATATTAATAACTAATAAAGTATTGGAACAAGATATAATAATACTGGACGAATCACAAAAGCCATCTAAAGTCAATTAAATCATTCATCGATAAACCACAATTACTGATTATAATCTTCAAGAAAAAATAAATTTTCTGATTTGAACACCCAATGTGAAGAATTACATATACTGAGACAACAATTAAATCTTCATCGTTATGTAAACATGTCTGAAACCAACGGTTTACAAAGAATATTGATACCTACTTTAAATAATATGAAATACAAACACAGTCCGAAAATAAACATTTTTTCGTCACAAACATCTCGAACAATGTTGCCTAAAGTAATGAAGTATCATGAAATCATGGGCATGGGAAGAAAAAACCAAGGTACAAATTCAAATTTGATGCAAATCGCAAGATTCCAGAGAAACCAATGGATCTTAGTGATGCAGGGTCAGAGGAGCTTAGAACTAATATACTGCCAATCAAAACGTCCCGCAAATCTCTTTTTAAGGGGTGACGATACGCTTTCACGAAGCTAAAAATCTAATAGTCAATTCTCAGGTAGTTTCAATTCATATTAATTCCAGAAGTATTTGTTATACCTATTAATTTTATCATGGAACCGATTTTATATAGTCATTGTATATAAGTCTATAGGCATAATTCATTAGGTTTACCTTTAGATGCTCTATCAGTAAGTGTTGCAAGTTTTTCACGCTCCCTTCTTGGGTTTCCCTGTTGGTTGGTTGATTGTTTTTTACAAGGATGAATAAAGAAATCCTTCATTTTCAAAATATTGTGATCGGTTATAATATAATTTCATTCATTGACGAAGGACCAACATTTAGCCTGCGGTTTTTCTATACAAGTATACATGTTTGTCTATAAAGCTATTTTATAATATGTATGTTTTACTACTTTATATATTATACAATATTTACATCATATATTCTATCAAAATAGTGACAAGGGTTAGATGGTAGAAGAGAATAAAACATGAGTTTCACCACATAAGTAAGCACCGTTACCTATCTACAACTCATTTTCAGATGCCCGGAGTTAAAGCTAATAGAAAAATCTAAAACTATATTACTGTGGGACTTTATTTCCAAGATTCATGCTCAAAAGAATCACGCACTTCCAAATAATCAAGCGACTATGCATAAAATGTGTGTGATGAACTCCTTAAAGGATATCAGTTACATGCAATGCCTGCAAAAAGTTTCCCATCTGGTTCGCCATGACAATGAACAAATCTCAAGGCCAATAGCTATAAAAATGAGCAATTGTCACCTTTCTTTATCGATGCTAAGTTTTTTCGCATATATTCCCTCATGACGGTGTAAGGATCAATAATCAGGAAGCAATATAAAAAAATTCAGAAACATAGCCATTGTATTACAATTAATTAATGAAGTTTACAATGAAAAACTGTGCCCTCAAATTTGACATGCTTTAATTTCATTAAAATACGACATGACTTCTAAGTGTTCACCGTGTTAACCACTGATTATAGAAATGTTCATTGCACAACAATGTATTGATAGTGAATTAATATTATATCACAGCTTTTAGGGCTGATCTGATGCGCATATTGATTTCCATCTGCAGGAAACCATATAAAATATTGGTAAATATCTACGATTCACAAAATATATTTTAACCTTAATAATAGGGTATTGCTAAAAATACGGATTTTCAATTTGTCATGCCTAATTGAATTAAAAATCCTCTCATACAATCCTTTGTGATCCGATAAAATCTCATCTGATTTTTAATTATTAATAATGCAAAACGATATTATATCAACTTAGCAAGACATATATCACCAATAAAGTATCGATCCGGTATCGAGATGAAATTATTACTTCCAATCTTCCGATGGGCTATTTTTTCAAAGACTTTTTTATAGAGCTGAATCTTACAAAAATTATGCCTATTAAAAGATCGTCTTAGGATGAAGGAAAGTGCTGGGAATAAAATTTTCTCACTTACCATTATCGGTCTGTCGACCAACAGGCCCACATTACCCTCCGATTCAGGGTACGGCAGCCGGCCGTGAAGCGTCTCATCCAGCGACCGGAAGCCTTGCAGGCAGGCAACCTAGAAATGCAACAATGATTTTACGATGCAAGAAAATGCTTTCACGAACTGAGTAAAAGTGCCACCTAAGACTAGTCATCTCCAGAAGTGCTAAGTGACTCTTAACCAGGAGCTCTAACAAGTATCAGTCTCAAAATTCCCATTCTTCTAAAGAGCAATTCAGGTCAGTAAACCAAGCCATGCACGCTCTTCCATCTCGTTTGCATTAACGGGTCCCAAAACCACACCAGTTAAGTACGCCCCAATGTTACATTATACAATGGTGCTATGAGCTAATCTGTTTCTAATCAAGTAGATGACCATCTTTAATTCGTGAGCTAATATTGCACAGTTAAATTCTTATTACTGCGCTCCAAAGATCATTCAGCTGGGAAAAAAATTGATGAAATCTCTAACAAGTGCCATTTTAACATATGAAGTGTAACGGGTGTTTACGGCTAGGAGAAGAGAAAGATAGTAAAAACACAGAAAAGATAAGAAATGACAATTTGATGCTACAGAATATCCACTTCAAAATCATAAGAGCAAATATTCAGTCATAAAATTATTTAATTATTGTATTTTAGAGAGTTATTTGAAGATTGGTTGAAGATGGAAGCCAAAGAAAGAACTTGAGAAGAAGAAAATAAAAAATTATTTCAAAATAAATTGAGGCGCGTTAACTTACTGAAGAATATGGCGGTACGACTCATAGCAAGGAAAAACTATAGAGAAAGACAAATTTTACTACTATAAAAAGGGGGAATAAATGAATACCATAATAAAACAAGTAATTAGAACAGATATTATAAGATCCGCCTTTCAAATACAACAATAAGAAAAAGACGTCCAAATTTGTCACATCTCATTCAAATGACGGACGCCAATTTTCAATTTACTATAAGAACAGCGATAAAAACAGTCAATAATTATGTTTATTCATAACACAATTAAAAGAAATAAATTCATAAAATTTTAATGGAGAATGTGGATTTCTAATCCATCCCAAACGATATAAAGAGTCTCTACGTCTACTTAGTGGGCTAACCCAGTGAGTAGGGCATTCGGCTACGGAAGCAGTAGCAATATGCATCATACGGTAACGACCGGCATATGTATATAAGCTGGATTATAATCAACCGAGCAAAGGATGAGGCATACCGAGAGAAGGAATCAGTCTTACTCTTAAAAGAGATTTCGAGGAGCCAATCCAGTTGGTATACGCCTGAAGTAATGAGCGTCTGTACATTGCTTACTGTGGATGATTATGACAGTCACCAACATTATCCAGTTAAAAATCGTGTCGATGATTCTTATATTCATCGGAATGAGAATTGAATTCCATATAATAGCCATTATATATTCCCTATAAATCACGCTGGTGACCCCCCACACCCTTAAGAGAGTTTTACCTTTCATTCACTGGGATCAAAATGAACTAAGAAGTTACTTTTTACAGCTATAGAGACCGAAAAATGTCACAGGTGAATGTAATCGCAGAGAATCTTAGGATGAAGAAAACTATGTCTAAGGAATATGTCTAAGGTACCGTATGAATGTGATAGATATGAAAGAAGTATGGAAGAATAATGTAGCGTATAATAAATTAGAAAATCATACCCACTTGTCACTTCGTAACGTTAAATTAATTTTTTTAGTAGGATTTTTATGCATTTACGATGTAGTGATAATGATTGAATAATAGAGGTGATAAATTAATAGAGGGTCCAATATGTTCATACCATCAATTTGAACCTCTTAAGTCCATTATAAAACCCTAAGAAAACTTTGAGGAAACAATGAAGACTCACAATGTGAAGATGAAAAGTTTCATGCTCAAATTGCACTATTTCCTACATAACGTAACATCTCCTGCCTCATGCCCCATTGCAGGACGCAAGATAAATACATAGGTAAATGAAAATCACCCCGAAAATTGTACTGATGGCTTTATCAAGGCTGACGAACTCCGAAAATCATATACATGGGTACCACAACTGAGGATTCAGGTAGCTCTCGAAATTGAGAACTCTCGATGATACTGGGGTTTCAACATCAACGTTTTGACAATATCCAGATAAAATCTCAAGATATTTCCCTGAAAAAAATGAGCAGTGAAAATATTAAACAAAATAAGAGACAGCGCATTCAGGCAATAAAATATAAAGAGGCGATATAGCCTAAAAATTGTGCTTCATCCGAGTCTCTCCCGGTAATTTTGTAAGGTTTTATTTATGCTAACATCTGGCTATCAATTAATACGAAAAAATTAACTGCCATTAATTACTCAGCATGGGGGATGATATTGTAAATAGAAACTGGTTGTAAGGACGTAACCGCGGATGATTTAATACGAAGTCGTAAATAAAGAAAAAGATAATTGTGCGGGCCTATCCTGCGACACGCAATCCAGTGCCTCGCACGCAAGCTTCGATAACGGTCGTTCTTCGTTCGATCGCCTAGCGCAGGAGGGGGGATTTATGCCGAGCTGATTGCCTCCATTAAAATCAAATAAGCAACGAACTGCCGATACATAATATTATACTAATAGCGGCAAATTTTTATAGCAAGCCCCAATGAACATTTTTCGCAATCTTATCTTCATCTACCAAATTATAAATTATAAACTCCATAAAAATTCCATCCCTCGTACCGATAGAATTATTTCAAAAACATTTAAATACATATTCATCAAAGTTAATGACTCTTGACTTATTTTTTGTTACTTTTTCTTACCCGTTGACATCTTCATGTGTTCTTACAACGTAATTTACACGTCTTCCATCAATGCATCTCAAATTGCATCCAATGTCTTCGGCTGCTGTCCGCCTCCAATTTCCTTCAAACACAAATTGCTTTCAAGAAGATAGTGTGCTTTTAAAATGTTACCGTTGACGTGGATTCCCCATATTCTTTCCCTTGTTTCCAATACGTTTCCCTAATAATTCAATCCATTCATTTCCCCACTTCACAAAGTTCGTAACATGCCTTTAGTGTTTTATAATTTCTCTGCAAATATAATTAAGTTTATAACCCACTAATCAATTATGAAATTCAAATATGCACCAAAAGGTATGCGTGTCACACAGAATCTTAAAGTTCTTTCACGAAGGTCGTTCGGGGCCCTGGACTATGAGAAATAAAAATTATTTCCTTCATTTAATTCAAAATAAAGTGATCGAGACCCACCACGTAGACCTTTTTGAGCAGCAAAATAATAGAATTGAAATATTTTATAAATTCAAGCATTGGACCCTTCATGCGGGGTAGTATTTTTATGATACATACCTATTGATATACTCAGCTATGTAAAATGAAATTCATAATGATCAAAACTAGAGAAAGGCCACGGAAATACAACTTTCATCTAATGAACAAGGCGATGAGGAAAGTGAGCTGTCCGTGTGCAGCGGAATTGCAGTAAAATTAATGGAATGCTAAAAGGAGTATAACCAATATCTCAAATGAATACAATAGTAAAGAAGCCTAAAATAAAATTAATTTTGAAAAATTAACATCGTGGAAATATAAATATTTGAATTTTTGTATCAAGCTATTTTCTTAAAATATAAAATAATGATATTGATCTTAGAGCAGTACTGGTAGACGTAAACCCAAATGTAGCATATTAAAAATAACTTAAAATAATATTTTCAAGCGTTTTATTGCATGAGAACCACACTGGATTCATAAGGCAAACGAGTTTTTTCCTAATGTAGCTGGAAAAATAAATAATTGTTTCAGTGAGCACATTGATGGTTCTGAATTTTAAAAAGCTCGTATGTTAATATCGTTTACCGCATATCATTAGGGGAGAGAGAATAATTATTCTCAACTTCGCTATCAGTGCTTTTAAATTTACTGCCATATAGCATCAAGTTGCCGAAAAATTTGGAAGACCTTTTTTAGCCTCGTTTCAAAAGTGGGTCTCTAGGCATGCATCTCAACTTAGCACCTTCCTGCTCGACAGAAAGGACGAGGTATTTTATGGTGGAGCACGCCTTCTGGAACGGAAAAAGGCCATGAAAATCAAGGGAGAGGAACAAGCATAGGTATGTACAGTATAAGGCTGAAAGGGAACTAAAAATATTGTCTCGGAAATCTTGACAATATATGCATTTTAATTTTTTCAAACCTTATCTTATACGGCAAAACCAACGCTCAAGGTAAATTCTCAATACGTACATAAAATAATGTAGGCCTGTATCCGATTAGGTCAGGTTAAAAAACTAGGTCGTAATCATATGAAAACTGGACGATCAACACCAAAAGTAATTACATATAAAGCCGGATAGGAATAGATGTCTTACTTAACAAGTCAGTATTTTCATTTTTGGCGAGTTCCATATTAATTCGATATTGCTCAATCTCTCTCTAGAAAAACTACGTAAGCCTTATCTAAGCAAAGCAGCAAGCCTTCCTGTCACAGTATCCCCACTTGGTGTGCAAAATTTGTTGTTCATAAGCAAACTATTATTTACGTAAGGAAACACACTGATAACACACGAAGATAAACTACCTGAAGAAATTAATTTCCATCGTTATACCCATTCAAATACAGAACAATGGAATTCGAATTCAGTCACAGATTGGCTTCATCATTATTTACGATGAGTTCCTCAGGCTATGAAATCCAATGAATCCAAACCTAGCAACCTGCTCACAACTACAGTATCATGAATCTCTTGAGGGGATAACGTGACACAGATATTGGAACTATTTCATTGCTCTGAACAATTGCACACTGCCATCAATTTATATGGGTCAATTGCACTTTTATTTGCATATAAACCTTAATTTTAACGAATCAGGAAAAAAAGACATTCGAATGAGTCTACAAAGAGTTCTCCACGCCATGCTCGCAATTCAAAGCCAGGTAAAAAGACAAAAAATGGTTAACGATGGCATTAAATGCTTATCAGGGAGAGAGATTCGCTCGCATCGGAATGTCGACGAAATGAAAACTCGAAACTACGCTCGAGGGTCTTGATTAGCAGAGGAAATAAGCGTAAGTTGTTTTAAGGATGGCACCTGGTTATTAGGAAGTTGTTTTAAGATTGAAGATAAATTCTTCTTCCGAAGAAAGCAGCAGCGAACGGCTACTATTGCTCCTAATTCAACGAGAGTATCTTTAATATAAAGATGTGACGTAAAAGCAAAAAGTGGTTGAGGTTGAAGAGAATGTTTGCAAAACAAATGGAGCTCTTTGTGGACAAGAACGCATATATTTATGGAGACAATGTAATTAGCATCCTACCCAATAATTACATATAACTTTTACCAAAACAAAAAATCTGCAGAAGGAAGCTTTAGAGTCAATCCAGTCTAGAAAAACCACACCAAAAACCTAGTGCTTCCGAAAGAGCTGTGCCGTGGATAAGTAACTACAACAGTATGGTTCAATTTTCTCACAAAACCAAATAATTTCAACGTGAGCAGTTAGAAGTGGCGACACCATATTTACGAGTTGAAGATAATTGAAGAATTTGTACAAAAGACAGGCATTCTTAAAAATGTAATTTTTATGAAACAGTACTTAAAAAAGCATATTCGCAATTACACTCCAAAATATGATTGACCTCGTAGTTATTCTCACTTCTAGTTATCCCCACTCTTAGTTATCCCCACTCCTAGTCATTCATCAAAATCAATACCTAAGAAGATGAAGCTCTTCAAGGGATAATAATTTACAAAATACTTTTACGCACGCAAATGCTGCTGCCTAAGAATCGAAATGCAAAGCCGGAAATAATTATGCCTTTGGTCTAACATACTTGGGAATATATAAAGCAAGGAAATTGCAAAATCTCTCGGTCCAAGGAACATCTCAAGGAAAAATCGCACCGTCGTCTCCATCATTGAGATGGCAGCAGGGGAGGAAATGGAGGCGAGCGAGAGAGAGGGAGCGAGAGAAAGAAGAAGAGAAAAGGTTGAGCTAAAGTAGAGGGAGAAGATGACTGGGAGTGTCATTCCCTTCGAGATTAAAACTGATACGGAAGTGGGAGTGGAATTTCTAACGACCGCAGCTGAGTCGTCTCTTTTTTTCCCCCACCCCCATGTGGGCTACATTAAACAGAATACAGAGCATTAAACAAAATACGGAGAAAGGCAGCCCGTTTCGTTAAAAACTGTTATGAGAGAACCCAGAGCGTCACGATAGTAATACGTGATTTGGGATGGGAATCACTGGAGACTCGAAGACTCAACGCTTGATGCAACTTATTAAATACGTCCTATGCTCGTAGATACCAATCGTATGATTTGAATGCCACAAAGAGGAAGCAATCCAGTCCGCACACTACATAGTCAAGTCGGAAAATTATGATAAAATTAGAGAAATAGCCTGTCGAACCGGTTGATTCAATAATTCGTTTTTCTCTCGCATGATTCACGACCACAATACGAAAGGAGAGGAAAACTCTAAACATCCATGGCCCCCTTTACAGATCATCTTTCTCCTTCCGTTTTATTCACGGCTAGTCTCATAACACTCCCTGCCACACTCCGTTGCGTTTGTGTATAATGCAGATTTATCTTCTCCCTTTCTCCCAATATTTGTGTTCACCCTACCCCGTTCAGGGAAAAAAATATTAACTTCACCCATCTCCGACTCGGTAAGACAGGCGGCGTTTCGTTTTTGCCCAATGGCGAGTTATTTCCGACCCTTAACACCTAAAAGGTTCCACATTCTTTCCAAAAAAATAATAGATATCATCACCAACTCCGTCCTCTCGTACGAGAAAAATACCTTGTTTCCCATATCTTTCCTTTTTTGCGAGATTTTGAACGTTGGGTAACATTCAGCCAAAGTATAAAAAAATGGAGTCAACAATTATCTTGTAACAAATTTTAATAATCACATCCTCTCGGGAATACAAGGGACGAGGGAACACCATGTATGCCGACGCTGAGTGTTGGTCGCAAAAAGATGGACTCAGTTCAAGAATTTCTTACATTACATTAAAATGAGCGAAAGGCTGACATGTATACACATCATTCTTCCATTCTGATAACAGTCATAATTTTCCAATATTCTTGTAAATGGCAGTTCATTAAAATGATGAGACCTCACGAAAAATTCGTGGTTCGAATTATACCTATGCTTGACAGACTATCAATTGTCCTATGCAATGCGACACATGAACTTGAGTTAAACAAATGATATAGTAGCTGTTTTGTGTAATATTCTCTCCATTAAAAATTCACGAGATTATGGATATACGAGGAAATGCTTAACAAGAATAATTTTATAATATTTTTTTACATTTGTAAATACATAAAGTTTAGTTGATATTAATGTAGGAACGTATTTTTTTACTGTTCTCGAAATGTAGAACCACAGACTAGATTTCATTTAATTACTAATGGTGATGACAGAAATTTAAAAAATAAAGGCGGTATTTAAACCGCGTGTGGTTTAAAGTAATATGGAGATCCATTTCCTGTATTTATTCCTTAAGAGTTTTAAGAAAATGTAAGTAAATATAAAAGGTTCCGATAAACGTACCTTAGACCCACAGCTCCAGAGGTCCAATTCAGATATTCACGTTTTCCGTAACCACGGCTTCGTCAGTACACCACCTCACGCTTTTATACCTTCCTGTACCTACTTGGTATTCATTTTATTGCGTTTCCCTGGTACTCCTTTACCTACTTGACACTCCAGCTTTCATGTTGTACCGTCTCGATTTTTTATGCATAACGCGACTTCCCTGAAATAATACTGTTCTCTTATCTGGAGTTATTCTGGTCCTCTTTTTATTCCGAAATCCATCCCGCTATATTATTTTCTCTCATAATTTCCAAACTCGCTCCCATTTTTCATCATAAAAAGCCCTTCAGGTCAACTGAAGATCCAGGTACAGGCAAGATAAAACAAGCTAAGTTCACTCAAGGTTAAATGAAAATTTTTCTTTTTAACCCAGATTGAAAGTGTAAGGCATCGGCCATTCTTCACTTGTGTATCCGAAAATGAAAAGAGGAACTAACACGAAACCGAGAAATTAGAACAACAAATTATGCTGGTAGGCGAGACCACAGTGATATGATTAAGGAAGAAAGTTGAATCAACCGGTACAAGAATCCATTTTCCCACGAACAATTTGGGGTCACAAAAATATAAAAACTTATTCAAAACTGTTCAAACTATTAAAAATAAGCAACTACATATTTCTCAAGAAAGTTTTACGATCAAATCACAAATCTATGAAAAAGGCAGGTGAACTAACAGCCAAAGCAATACGCCACCACGGCCTTCATTGTAATAGGCATGTAAGAATGTCGTTCAATATACGAAGACGTATTCATCAAACGCAGATATTTACTCTATTTTCGACAACCATGATTTATATTGAATCATATTTTTAGAAATGGAGTTTTATTCTGGCGGTTTGTGGATTTAAGTACTACGGTTTTTAAATGCGGCCAATTTAGCTTCTAAAAGAATACCTTTTTTACAACCATCAACAAAGGTGGAACATTCTCCTTGAAATAATATTTTTTCAAGACTGATAACTCTTCAGAGCCTGCGGTCGGCTTACAGGGAGTTTGCAGTATCATTAGTTTAGACTTTAATGCGATTCTGGCTCGTTAGTCGAGAGTGGTTACGTATGAAATGGTCCACAAGGATTTGGCATCATTAAAAGGACACATAAACTTCGGTAAAGAAAAAAGGGATCTTAAATGAATTATTGGGACGCAGCATTGTCGCAACCCTCAAAATTCCGATCGGTCCAACGGAGACTCAGGAGAGGACGCCTTCCGCTAGGGGCGTTTTGTCATGGGCAGGGTGAGATCAGACTGCGATACTGCGACGCTGACATAAAATTCGGGTTGCCAAAAATAATGGGAGGAAAAAAATGGCGGGGATGGAATTTATTTTTTTTGACACGCATGGGAGCGGGAAAATAAAAGAAGGGCGACTACATGAGGAACGGGACAACAATCTACGGCGTTATTCACGTAAGGGGAGGGGAAAAAAGAAAAAGATGCAGTAGTGGGGACGAGAAAAGAGAGATGGAAAGAGGAAAAGAAACAACTGAAGTAAAACTGTGCCATTGGGTCATCGGTCGGACGGACACACACGCGCGCGCGTCTTATTTTGTTTTCTCTGAATCCGCCGATGGGGTTGCGCCCTCCGCAGCGGGGGGTGTCTCCTGCTCTCCACTCATCTCTCTTCCCCAACCCCTCTCGCAACCGACGTCTTCATGTGAATATTTTTAGCGAGCCCGTCGGGGAATTCGGAAAATCTGAAGGGGTTGTCTATAAAAAAACTGGATGCGCTCTTGCGAAAAAGTATTTGCTTTAAAAAGAAAGGACGTGAACAGATAATAACGCTGAAGATGGGCGCCATATAGGTAGTTCATTAATGCAAGCTGCGTTCTAATGTTGATCCTTTTTATTTGCAGAGATCTCTGTTAATATTCCGCTCGTATTTTTTGTACAAAATGCGTCACGGAAGCATAGTGAGTAGATTTCTGATCTCAATTTTATTCGCACAATAAGACAATGAATCTCTACTTATGTAAGTATCAATATTCTTTCGGTAACAGTAGACTTTCACACTAATGAATACGATCAAAATTTTAAGTATAGCAAAAGTTGAGATTCACTGATTAATTTTGCAGCCGCAGCCAATTTGTTTTCGTGCTATCGTAAAAGTTTTCTGCATTTATTCCCACCGTTTGAAGGAGCCTAAATGGAATCATGGAAATCTAAAATTAACTGTATTACAATCCAAACAAACTTTGATGGATTTCCTTGTTAATGAAGGCAGCGTGTGCCTAATAGGTAGATGAGAGGAAATACGTATTTAGATAATCTTTAATACTAACAGAAAATTTTAGCGGATCACCCACTGTTTCATATACGTATGCGAAAAAATTCACAATGCAAAAATCATTCGCCTGAACCGGGACTCG
>LYUA01000054.1:478284-498725 GCA_002093875.1 Calopteryx splendens | reverse complement strand
AAATCATTCGCCTGAACCGGGACTCGAACCCGTATCCCTCGATTTCCGGCAGTCACAAATTCACAGTATAAGAGAAAGCCTAGGTAGCTAGGAAGCCTAGATAACGGGGTAAAGCACTCGGCCGGAAATCGAGGCATCCGGGTTCGAGCTCCGGTTAAGGGGAATGATTTTTGTATTGTGAATTTTTTCGTACATCGATAATCATTATTTCTTAGTTACGATAAATAGAAGAGTGTACTCGCCATTGCATTTCCTACAGGTTCAGTTTTTAGTAATAAAACAAAAAGCATGCCATTTCGATCTCTGATTGACGGTCTCCTTGGCGACCACTATCTCAGCAATACCTATAGACTTAATTGGTCAAGAATAAAACAAAATTTTCAGTGAGTTACTGACGACGGTCTCAGAAGGAAGAATTAAATTCTGGGTTAAGTAAATACGCTCTTTGCGTAACGGGAAAGCCCGAAAGTATTTTAGCGAATTTTGTGGTGACTTAACGAGAAATAGTGGTAATTTATGGCCCAAAGTAGTGAAATAAAACTACCACCTCGTGCATCTGTGGTGGAAAATATACGTAAAGGAATCAATACTCTGCCTTCCCTGCACATAACCCTTCGATTGATTGAGTGGCAAAGGAAGAATAGAGAGAAATGGAGAGATTTCTACAAATCTCCCTTACATCCTGCATTTAATTTATGACTCCATTCATTTTTCAGAAGGTCCGGTCAATTATCCACCATTGTTATTCCGTTGTATTGCCACATCGCCTCATGTTATGCAATGGCCTCCACCTTAAAGAGTGATACCTACCTCTTTCAATGGAAGATGGATTGAAGGTTTATAATGAGGCGCAGTTGGAATTCAATAGCAGCGGGATAGAGGTAGAGGAGCGAAGAGAAGGTAGCACAAAATTAAGGAGAGAGAAGAAAACTGAAAGACAAGAAAGGAAGTAGTAGAAAGGCGGAAAACGAGAAAGATTATTACGTGAAGAAAGCCAATGAAAAGAGAAGACTCGCTGAATGTGAATTATAAAAATAATAATCCCTTAACTGCTGTTTCTATCTCGTACTCCTGAGATTCGCCTAGGTAGTCATTTTACAGTTAAGCGGTCTTCTGTATTCTGTAAGACGTTTGAGGAAGCACATGAATCTTACGCTGTCTTACGAGATGGGTAAGATGGCTGGGTTTACGTAAGATTTAACGAGAGCGAAAACACAGTTTTCTTCCCCGAAAACCTCTCTGAATGATAATACAAATATAAAAAAATAATACGATATTTACCAGAACTGAGGTTTGAAAAATTAGGGCACTTAACAGACCTGCTGACAATCAGCACAGAAAACACCATTTGCGATGAGCTAAGGAAAAAAATCAGGTAAAAGTCTAAGCCTTCATGCCTACAATTTGGAGGAGAGGGTTCTATGAGAGCATACATTTTCTCAAAACGAGTGAGAAAGTGGCATAAGACTTTTTTCTAACTATAAAAGCATTAGAATCTACCTTTGCACACAGTAAAGGTAATTCTAAATATCAGTTTAGTACAGGGAGAGAAACACTTGGCACCAGAGTAATAACGAGATTGTTAATTTAAAAGATTATAAAATATTTTCAGGATGTTTTTATTTGCTTCGTCGAATTTGAGATGACGTGCAACAGAAGGTAACGTTAAAGTGCTTCACGCATTAACCATTCAGTACGAAGGATATTCGAAGTGGTTAAATAATAAGAAAACAAAAGTAGGCAATAATGCTCACGAGAAAAAGGGACACCAAAGTTAAAAATCGAATAAGGTGAGCTTCCTATCAACATAGGAAGAGAGGAAATTGATGTTATGTGGAATTAAAAAGTGAATGGAAGAGAAATGAAGAGGCAAAGGGACGGTGAAGTGACTGAATGGAGAATTTGGATATGCGCGGAAAAAGAAGAAAAAGAATAGGCATTTAAGGCAGTAGGAAGAGAAGTAAAAGGAATGTAGCACTGAATATTTTAAAAAACGTTAAGTCAATTGTACCTATGTTATACGATCTTTCAGAAGTGTTATGTTCTATAGATGATGATGGAACTGTGTAATAGTTTTCATGGACCAGCATAACCTATCTCTACAATAGCTAAATAACAATTAAGAATCCGTGTTAACAATATAAATTAATAAACTTAATTTCAGAGAATACTAAGAAATTCAGTGAAATAAAATCACTTATCACTAGTCAAACCAAACTTCGTAGGAAATGGAATAAATGCTTTTAAAATTGAGCCTAGTAAGATTATTGCTTGTCAATATACTTTTCCAGTTCGTTGAGATTTCTCCTGATGCCAAGGTAGTTTCACGCCTCTCCTCGACGAGTCAGGAAGTACGTTTCTGGAAATACTGCTTCAAGGAATATATATTTTTTAGTGAAAATAACATTAAATGATTGGAGATAACTATATATTGTGCAAAACACACGGAAGCACCGGTTTAAGTAGTAGAGATACTTCAGTTGTAGAATGAGTCAAGGGTGCGGGAGGCGGTCATTCCAACCAAGAAAAGGGAGAACGAATAGGGGAGAGCTGGACCAAAAACTAAAGGGTAGACCTTCAGGAGAAAGTCAGGAAAACGAATATTTTTTCTCAGCTTCTTTCTACTCCTCTTTCACTCCAAAAGGCGTCACCATCAAAGGAAAGCCGCGAGACTCACAAATCAAGGAAGGAATCCAATGCCCCATTAACATTCTTAAGCCCCTTCAGAATTTATCGGAAAACGTTTAGGAGACGACCAAAACGAAGAATGTCTATTGACTGAAATACGCACTCATTTCCCCAGCATTCTCTTTCCTGAATCTTTTTTTTTCATACTGCCTTTCGACGACGCGTGCAGAGCGAATCTTCCCTCGCCGGGTTTCGGTCGTTTTATAACCGCGCTTCGCACCTCCGCACCGACATACGACATTCAAGGAATCGACCTCATTATTTTACTATCCGGACTTCTTCACTTTACAGAAGGGCAGTGAAATGCGTTTCAAGAGCATGGCCATAAAGGGATAAAGAACCTCCGACCTTAAACCCATCGCCATTAATGAAACCCATCACCGCCACAAGAGAAAATTGAGGATATAAATCGACACCTCTCTGAATGAAAATACGTTGATAGTATTTTTAAATTAACAACAAAATGTCAAGCAACGAACTTTTCCATTAAAGCTTTAATATAGACAGTAAGAGAATTCCTAATTTGGGCTCAAAACGACTCAGTACTTGAAGTCAAGTCTTCAAGTAAGCACTGCAGCTCTGTTATTGCTACATCTGCGATTTCTAGCCTTAAAAACTCTAAAAAAAGGTTCGATTTTCTTTAACGTTTCCCGGCATTTTTTTTACCACTAGGGCTAAGGAACAGGGGCACAATAAACTACATGGATAAAAATGAAAAATTTTGGGGTGAAAGAGAATTCAGAAAAAATAATAATTAAACAAAGTATCTACCGAGCAAGGAACCTTATCTGCAGGTAGTATCCATAAGCAAAAAAATCGAGAGGATTGTCATAAAACGTACTTGGTTGTTCTGAACGTCGTATTATGAATATCATCTGGCGCCAATATCGTTTAGAAAAATAGTTTACAGGATATTGGACAATAACTACTGAATTAGGACTTTAAAATATGCGGTCCCGAAATTACTCAACGCCAAAGGACTGTAGTTAGTTTCGCAGTTAGCCATAGCAGTTCACAATATCGTTTCAGCTATTTTTTCGAATAAATACTACCAAAAATAAGCTATGAAGTTTTTACGTTTTCACAATATTACAAGTGCCATCAATATACGCCAACAGCCCAGAGTGCAACAATGCTCTAAAATGGCATCATTTCATATTCATGTTCAACTTGATCTAATATTGATCTATTCGGGAGGTTCAAAAGTATCTACTTATATAGTCACGAATTGTGCGAGGGAAAAAGGATGTCATTCATCAATATCTATGGCAGTCAATCTCTCTCAACTTCCCATCTTGGTCTGGTCTACCAATGGAGGCAAAATTATTCCTTCCGTTTCAGTGTTGAGCTCCAATGATTTGTATCTATCTAACAGCTTAAGTCGTACAAGTTATTTTCGTGCATCCAGTGGCTCCCAACCACGGATATCAAATAGCAATGTGACTCTCTCTATCTCTCTGTTCGTTCATAAAACGATTCTTCAGTGAACGGGCAGCTTTGCTTTATATTCTGTTAAATTCCGAGATTAGTTCCCTTTTCCCAGGGTCCCAAATGCTAGAAGAGTATAAGAGATGGGGTTTAACCAGCGCGAAATAAAAACTCTATAGCTATATAACTAAAATAGAAACTTTCATGGGAATATTTTCTAAATATGCGTTTGATGAACCCATGTTTATTTAATGCGGCTCCTAACATGCTCATCCCATGTTAGGTCTGATGTACGAGCGACCCTTAGGTATTTCAATTCGTCCGTTTTTCTTATGCCCACCTCCGCGAGTCTATAAGTGTTTGGATTATTTTCTAAACAATTCACCACTGCCCACTTTCTAAAATTTTATTTTAGACCCCACTCCTAAACCTATCATTAATACGTTTGGTATCACTAGAAGTAATTGGATTTATTACTTACATCCCGGTAGATGAAGGGATCGTCGGCGAATAATCTTAGAAGGCTAGAAATATTACAATTGATGTCATTGATGTAGATGAGAAAATGGAGGGCACCAATTACACCACCATACGGGAAGCCAGAGGCTGCATAAAAAATCGGAATGACGCCATCAAGTATCACTTTCTGTTTGCGCTCAAAGAGAAAATAGCTAACCCAATCCACTACTTCTTCATTAATTCCACATAATCGAAGTTTATATACATGTTCATTGTGTGTGTGTGTACTTACTCAAATGCTTCTTAGAAATATTACGTCGTCTACTTGTTTCCTTGAATTTCCCGATTAAAGGATGTCGTAGATGAAATTGAATTTTAATTGAATAACTAAAAACTAAATCAAATTGTGTCCCACAGAATATACAATATAAATAAATTACAATGAGACGGGTTTATAGTGTATTTGGATGAAAAGCAATTCATATTGACGGAATTGATCATTTAGCCGAAGAGAAAAGACCTGATATTTTTCTATCCTGAGTAATTAACCGGAAGGTTGGTTTTCATAGGTGAGGGTAGGGGCCGTCCTTGAATAACCTAAAGACATTTTCAACTATTTTATCCCTCTCCCCTTTTATGAGGATCCTTTGGATATTATCTCCCTTCTTACTCAATTATCGCCGCGATCATTAATATCAAAAAGTCAAATTTAAATAAAATGAAAAAAGCTGAAAAATTTGGCTGCTCATTGTTTGCTCAGCAGTCGTGTTTACCCTTCTCAAGTAGTAATCGTCCTACAGCCGGCAGTCGCCTAACAATTTATGCGGTGGCTGAAGTAATGCAATAATAATCATTACGCAAGATTGCTCCTAACCCTCCCACCACCGAAAGGAAACATTGAATTCAGGCAACCCCTTCCCTTCCCTGGAAAACATCTTAATTAATTAAAGGACAGCCTCTTTCAATTAGTGCCAATCCCGAATTAAAAGCCATAAGGTATGTGAAAATAACTCGATCATGGTAGAGGGTACCAGTTCTTATTCCTGGGCCACAGCATGTTTTTCAAAGATGTTCTAGTAGCTAAAAATATTTCCCCGCTTGAATTTTTAGATTGGGATGTCCAAATTATTTGAATCCGGAAACCTACGGTCGAACGCTCTATTCACTATGCTATAAAGCCCCCATATCACTATCATTTAGTCAAATATTTAATCATGGATAGATGCCAGTTTGTCAAAGCGATGATTACGACTCGTTCTCAAAAGCGACAATTAGTCAACGAGTAAGACGGTGAGAGTTAGGTTAACTCTTAATAAGCGTCGGCTGCTCTGACCCCGTTCTTACAAACTATCATCTTTGTTCATCGACTAATGGCTAAGTTTCAATATCCGTGTAGTTTGATACGACCCCTGACCTATCGGTACGTTATGATCGAGCGAAAAACTGTTGATAATACATAATCCACTGTTGCTAACGGAATATTTTATTTTATCCACGCAACACATCTATGATATACACATTCAGTTGCGGCAACCCTTTCAATGCATGCACACATCTTTCGGGTGGATAGTGGAAATTGCATGAGAGAGAAGGGGAAGGCGATGCGAATTAGGAAGGAAAGGGATTCCATAAATAAAAACAATGACAGACAAACGTTGAGCGATAACCGATGGAGGAGGAATCAGTGTGCCCTACACCCTACATCACCTGAAACATGAAGCCACTGTAATTATTCAGCTCAAATAGGAATGTGCCGTAGGTGAGTAGGTAATCAACGGGGGGTGAAATGATATTAAAAGGAAATAAGATCAAATCATTCAACTCCCATCAAATAATGACCCTCACCTGGGATTTTATTGAAATCGAATGAAAATCTGACGAGAAATTCAAGAAACACGGTCAACTATTTTCCCTTTCAAGTTGTATGCATATACCAATCATTAATGAGCACAGCGTAAGGAGTGATTGTTTATAACAAATTACTCTTGTATAGCCAAGTTACAGAGGTGAAAATGGACATCACAGCACGGATAAAAACAAGAGCTGGTATAAAGACGCGATGGAAATTTTAGCCCACAAGTAGGAGGAATGTCCCTGACTTGAGCGAAGATAAGAACTGTCACAATAAGCTCTTTCAAGCGGTCGTACGCGATTCTCTTCGTATTGTATCTATCATTTTGAAATGTCGCCCGTCACAAGAAACGTTGCATGCGAGACGGCTCGGACGCTTTCTCTGACTAAATGTTGTACCTACGGAATCTTGGTCCGAGTGACGCTGATTTTAAATGTGCAGACCCAAAGGGAAACGTGAATGATATTTTCACGAATGAAATTTGAATATAAGATAAAGATAAATTTCGGAAGTAGAAAGATATTAAGATAAATTTTAAAATGCTCGAACGTGGGGGGGGGGGGCAAACATTTTACACTCGTGACACGGTTGACGTGAGAAATTTTTCCATGTGATAATTTCCTCCAATAAAGGGGTGCAACGATGAAAATGCTAACCACCACCTCAACACCTAGGCTAACCTGGGCGATAGATCGAAAGACAATCTATTACTACGTAAAGTAAACTAAATAAGGCATGATATTTAAAAATTATAATTTTGAAGTAGATCTAAAGTAAAAGTCTAAGACCTTGACATTGCGTAGAGGAAAAATTGGAACAGAAAAAGTATCAAACAAGGAACCGAATTTCAATTGTGGTCTACGGGTCATGAATGTGTAATTTAATCTGTATTTTACCTTTTGATCTACTGAAAATAGAAAATAGCCATGATTAGAGGACAAATTAAGAGAAATTCATGATCTCAGAACAGTAAAAAAAAGTGCAACTTCAATGCATCTTCCCAAAATGATGCAATGGCTTTAATTTATGCATTATATTTACATGAAATGGGGATTTATTACACAATATTAGTAACTACAACCTTAGATAGTATACTTATTGTTAGTATCGGGCAGAGAAATTTCAGAGCAAACAGTGGAATACAGTCCCGTAAGCTATTAAAAACTAGTTAAGTCATACCGAAATCACGAATTACGTCGAACAATCAAGTTAATTAACACCGTCAAAATGCCAACTGCGAACGCCGTACGAATGAACGAAAAAATAATTAAAATAAAATCTCCCAATATTTAATTTACTGCCGTCGTTTTTTTAATACAAACGAAGGAATTAAATCCCCATAATCCGTGGGTCTCCAATTAAGAGACTTGGAATAACTACAAAAAAGGTTTAGAAAATGTATTTAGGGTGAAAATGATTCATTAAGGTAGGATTTATGGTTGCTATTTCGTCCATTTAGTCTCATGATGACGTGATGTGCAGAATTAAAAAAATAACACTCGTGACTGTTTACTCATAAAAGATCTTCTAACGCACGGATTTTGTAACTCTTTTCGAAATAATATGTGGCTCTAGTGAGCATTGACGTCAACTCGTGTATCGTTTCTATTCTTCAATAACCTGCAATTTCAATTCGCGATGGACTGCGACTGGCTCTCTAACTGTTAATGACAACTGCGTGCGGCTGGAAAGTTCAACTGGATGGTCACGTGAGGCAATGTGTATTTCTGGTGACAGGGAAATGATGATTCATATACGGGTCTATAAATGAACCCAACTGAATGGAACGCAGAAACAACCCAGAGATAGGGAAAGATTACTCAGTCACTTGTCGAGGACTTCCGATTTCGACGACGACGGATCCCGCGTCTACACACCGGTGCACGCATATAAAACCCTCATGGAAGAACGGAATGCGCAACGCACTGGACCGCCTCCCGTAGAGGCGCGAACGGGGAACGCTCATCCTCTGTCTTTTTTTTTAATTTCGAAGTAGAGGCGAGTCTCGAACTCGCTCTTTGTGGGTCAGGAAGCCGACCCATTAAAGCCAGACTCCGTAGCCCGGGGTGAAGAAAGGCGGTGGTGTGTTTATCAGAAGAAATAAAGATAGGGAGCGCAGTAGGACATCGGATTTACCAAATTCTCTCGGCTTGGGCTCGATATCATCGCGCATCACGCTATCGTGATGCACTCACGCGGTGGGCAATAGTGTCGAATTAGCGCGGACGCTCTCAACATGCGAACGCCATAAACACCCGCGAGTGATCTCCCCCGAGGTAATCCTTTTAAAAACTTCCTCCGACCGTCGTTTTGCGTTTCTCCCCGGAACAACTTCTCCGCCATTTTATCGGAGAAATGGCCGCTCCTTCGTGAGGATTTTCTAATCCGATGAAAACACGAGGGGATGAATCCAACAATCTAGATATAGTAATAGTGCCGGCCCTTACCATAAAATCATCAATCGGGGGCTATAACATAGCACATGCCGGGCATAGGTAACTATGATTCATTTATTGCTATTAGAATTTACTTATGAAACTATTGTGAGTGTATCTTTACTAACTAAAGTGAAAAGCAAAATAGAATAATGGTAATCAGGAAACTTTCACGACTATATAGCATCACGACATATTCCCTCACAAATATGAATGGTGACTCTTAAAGTAAACGGCATTGAACTACACACGTTTTTAGTTTGATATATTTACTTACGCACACATGGATCCATATTTGGACCTTTTTGATCACCCTGTCGTGTTTAAAACTTACCAATATGGTTTAGATATGAATTTAGACTACTAACTCTAATACCATTAACTTTAAATGAATATAGATTAATTACTCAACTTATTACTCTACGTGATGATAATTTTTCCAGTCGGGTACACTAAGAAATTTTTCTTTCTATAAGTCATCAATCCTTGGTTTGAGATAAAGCAGGTCTTCTCCTGTGATTTCCCCTAGTCCTTGTCTTTTTATTTCTCATATTTCGTGTAACTTTATCTCCTATTTCTATTTCATATACGATCTTCTTCTCTTATATTTGTCTCTTCATTTTTTGCTCAGATTCTTTTGCTTACGCCGTTATTTTCCTCGCATGCAAAAAGCTATCGTGTTTACGTCTTTAACCATGACATGTGCTTAACACAAAAGAGCAAAAGACTACTGTATTGCGCATGGATTTTCTACTCAATGAAACACCTTGGTTTTAGGATCAATGTCATTAGCAACCATTAAACATACAAAAGTAGTATAGGTTTGATTTACTACACAAAATTACCACCAAGAATCAAAAATCCTACTCATTAAATGGAGTTCAGCAGATTTCAAAATGCACGATATTCAAAACAAGTGCGATTGGTATAATTACTGAGGAATGATGCACCTGCATTTGGTAATGACTAAGCTTCAACGCGTAAGTCGCTGACTCTGGAAAATATCAATGGTCCAATTATTCGCTGTTTGTCTTGGAAGACCCCGATCGCAATCGGAACGCATCACGGGACAGCCAGGGAATGCGGACTGGAACGGGCGACATTCGTTCCCGTTGTTACGAAACCGTTCAGAACTTACGAAATTTTATCACCGCGACCGTAACGCGTGGCTTCGGAGGAAAACCCTCTCTTGCGTTGAATCATTCAGTATTATTGATAGAAAATTATGTGGAATGGATAGGATTGAATAGGATTCTGCGAGTTAATAGTTTTTTTATAATCTAAATATGTGATACGATATTTTAAACTCCCTATCCTACATTATTTCTATTAAGTGCATTTTTAGCCAGAAGTACCTCAGCCGCATATTGACAACACGAACGATTCTTACAGTACAAAAATAAAGTAAAACGTTGAACTTCACCTTTTAACTTTAAGTCAATTTTTTTTACGTTAAAGATATTCTGAGTGTTTAATTTACTATGGGCTAAGGTTCACTCGGCTACTGAAATCAGAAGTGAAATTTGTAGTTTGTTACAATGGGCGTAAACCTATTTTGCAAATTAATTTTTTACTACATGTGGCAGAACAAAACAGCAATATAAACGCAATCATAATATACCTATTTGTAACAATAAGTTTGAGAATCAATAACGATTAATAGTAGTACTTGATTTCTTCGTAACAAGCATGGGCCCCAAGCTTCTTCTACGTACTTATCAACCCAATGTAAAATAATGAAAACTAATAGCTACCGGTAAGATTTAAATTATGTTTATCCTCATTAAAATTAATGCGAATGTTCGACACCGATATTCACAAGGGAATCTTCAGTGTCGGTCGAAAGCCCCTTGTATCTGGAACATGAAGTGTTGAGCGTAAAAAAAAGCTTTAGATTAATTTTTTTAATTCCAGAATAAATCTGTGATCGAGCACAATCATAATTTTTGCTTAAAAAAATGACACCAGAACGTAAATGAAAATTAAGAATACTCAGAGCTAAATGAAGTAACTGCCTCATGATACTCATTCAACCGCTGAAAATTACAACAGAAAAAATGGGAATTACTTAGTAGAGTATTCTATTATGAAAAATCTCGTGGGGCGGGATAAATAATGGCAATGGACACAGAGATAGACAATTTCGTTAGCAACATGATAGAAGGAAATGCAACAAGATAGGAGAAACACTACGGGATAAATGCCATGATAGGAGATATTAAGAAAGTCGTGCAAAAAGGAGAAATGCGAGAAGTGGAAGTTTTTGCCTGGAATAGGAAAGAATAGAAGCTATCAACTTAATGAATAAAAAAGTTAATGATTATGGTTAGTGATAATTTTATTAAATGAAAATATTTAAATAAAAGACGACTTGGTAGTTAACGTAAAGCGTAAAACCTTTTCCACATGGCATTCAATCAGATATAATTGTACGGAATTACTGTCCGTCTGCCACTCATCAAGTTCAAAATTCACCGCGCCGCGAGAATCCGAGCATTTAACTTGGCCTCTTGAAAAGTACACAGCGACGACAGCTGACAAAAGAGAAACGGGGACCTCCTTTTGAGAAAAATCTTATAATATTTTTGAAGATTCCACCTCTTAATCCGCCTCTCACTCTCTCTCCAATCGAGTACAAAAGTAATGTTGGACGACTTTTAAAGGTTGATGGAGAGGGGCAAGGGGGGTGGGGGAGAGATCCCTATCGGCGGAAGCCGCAGGATAGGACCGCCTTCAAAAGAAAGCGCCCTTCTTAACTTATGACGCCGTCTAAGCTATGCGACCGGATATTTTTCCTTTCTTTTTTGTTTGGAAAATGAGCTTGGCCCATAGGCTATCCACAAAAGAAAGATTAAGTGATAGGAAGGTGAAAATAAACAATAACATTCAAGTTACTTGGCCGTTTAAGGGCGATTCGAACTACAGGATAATGCAATAAATAGAAAGTCGTAAAATTCGTCATATTTAATAACCATTTCCTTACCATTTAACGCGTCTTTGTTAGCGAATGGACTAGTTCTGATTAGGTATTAACAAAAAAGTGTATGACTTCTCATTTATTGACTTTTGATAATTTATAATATACATCTACCAATTAAGATAAAATGAACAGCAACAAACTCTATTTTTGTTATTCAACACCATAATTGTATCTTACATTACTCTGGTTTTGTTCACGTGTCATGCAATAAAATCAAAACTTGTTCAATACCAGATGGCTCCTCAGGGTTTTACTGTACAACCTGTAATTTACAAACACTCTGCGCCGCAAAGAAACCTGCATAATAATAAGTTTTAATTTTTAGAGGACTAGGTAATCAATTAATAATGAAGCTGCTCCGACAAGTATTCATTAAGCTGTGCAAATTCAAGAACAACGTTAGGTCAACTATTCTCGGTCAACTCGCTCAACTATTGAGTAACTCGTGAGAGCACAATTCTGGGGGGAGGGCTATTGCCTAATAATCCCCAGTGGCTCTGCCATGGTAGCTTAACACAGACTATGAGTGACACTATTCGGTTATCAATACCAACAGGCTTGATACATTTACTTTCAGTGTGAGTTTTATTTACTCATCGGCGGATAAATTTTCGTTAAGTGTGGTGTGGGAAGAAAACGCCACGGACAAATGAAAAGCGCAGGTTGAATATCAATGAAAATAAAAGAAGCCGATTAAGAGGAAGAGGGCCAGAGAGAGTATTTACGGGGAGGGGTACCTAAGCCGCAGGCTGTCAGAATAGATTGTTAATGACATACAGCTAAAATTGTTTGCACGTGTTTTTAATGGAATATATTACGGTGGAAAGCGCTAGAATACGAGTTTTGAGTTGCGAGCACGAGGAAAAAATACCAAAAGAAAGAGCAGAGAAAGAATGATGCACACGTGTAAACCTAAAAGGTTGATGAGCATTCAAGTTTCATTTTACGAAATAGGAAATTACATCGATCGATCAGATAATTTTGAGCACAAAATATATTCAGTGTATTATCGTTGCATAAAGTGCGTACGGATGCACTTAAAATTTACCCACATAATTCATGGCAATAAATTGCAGGTCAAGAATACAAAGAAAGAAAACATAACTAAATCCACGAACAGACATAATTTGCGCATACCAATGGCATACTTTCGTTTGTTTTTATACTTGCTCTCCAAGATTTGATTAAGAAGGTGTGGCCATTTTTAAATTCCTTAACGGGTTGAAAGCTTACTAATGAAGCAGAGATTATTGTTAAGCACAGCTTAATGTAACCGCTTTAAAACAGATTAGAAACAGAAGACATCCATATCCACTAGCATGTTGAACGAAAATGAAATCGTTTCCTCACACTTAATTTTTTAACATTTTTGAAGCAAAAGTAATAAAAAGGCTGTTAACTGTCGTGTTTTAAAAAGTAGATTGATACGGGTTGACAACTATTTCGTGGGAGTCATCGGTGTCTCTTGTCAACCTGTTGTCAGTCCACAACCTACAAGGTGAAATCGGACAGAATTTATCTTAACAGTCTACTCCCCGCGGAAGCCTTCATACCAACAAGTAAAATAATCCAAATGGAAAATAAAGCCCCCATGTCGACGGCACGATAAACCATTGCGTGCCGATCACAATATTCCGTGACTAATTTGCTCACCGGTCAAAACGAAGGTCGTTTCGAATGCCCCGGGTATGAGTATAGTATTTTCATTTAGTGGAACTTACTAATTGGAATTAACAAAGTGCTATGGCCTCAGACGTAAGCGTAATGAACACCCATTAAACTACCAGGTTATGGAAATAGTTCACGTGGTTAATTTTTAACCTCCACATATAATGTTCCGGAAAATAATCGCACCTGTTATCTCCTAGGAATAAATCAAATTAACGCAAAATTCCCATCAAATTTGGTAATTCCATTGCGATGTTATTACTGATATTAATAATGAACTACAATTACATTTTTTCATGATGTTGAACCTATTGAAATCAGTTCAATGCTATGTTTAATTTGTTAAAACCCGGAGAGCAGAAACATGAATAGGTAGGTACATATAGGATAAAACCGCCAAATATGGTCAATTTAACTTAATCCAAGATGGAAAATGTAACCTTGTAGATATATTTCATTAAATTTTCAAAATAAATATCAAAGGAGAATAAGAATTTCCAATTCAACCATTGAATTATGTGATGATGAAAGGACGAAATAAAATATCATTGTCGGTTTGATCGAATAAAGCTCATGCAATTGATAAATAAGTTCCTTTTTTCAGGAAATACATTTAAATTCACCATTTATGCTGATTTTACTTATCATCGCGTGGTTTTTCACATAATGTTCATTTGTTTTTCAGGATCGAGAATGAACTGGTGGCCTCTAGCAGTCAGAGCAGCCATCTTTCTCGTGTTGGTGCTTCCAAATGACGTTTACTCTAGAAGAACTCATCGAGCACAGAGTAAGTACAAGTAATTGACGATTCCAGAATGAAATCCTAATGCATAATCTAATATTCAAGGCGCCGATTTAGCTCAATTGTCTAAAAGAAATTCAGGGCAGTAAATCGCCTGAATCCAGAATGATGTGGAAAACGCATAGGCGACCGCATTTTTACCGTTTTATTTTTTCCCTCGTGGGCACCAAAGTTGCCACGGGTGGTGGTCAAATACAGTTTAATGTAGATTATATTTCTTTCACACAAAAATAGAGAAAAAATCACCCAAATTAACTCATTAAAATTGAAATTCGAGTACTATAGTCGCGAAACAACAGTCGTATTAGTAGCAAAAACATTGTGGAAGGAACCACAAAACTTACGGAATCACAAAAAAATAGCGTCGGGAAATTCTCGTGGTTACACATTTCCGTACTCACTTCCTTTAATGTCATCTTCACATTGCATAACCAACTCTCTATGTATTTACCCGTTTTGAGAGCCATTTAAAACTGAATTTGAGCTGTGAATTTTATTTTCTATTTTTTTGCTCACTGGACACTTCCGATGGTCTGTGTACCGGGACCCCTATAAGACACTCTTGACTTGACATCAGGTTTCCCAGGGGCCGGATCTCAGTAGTTGACACCAATGCCCAAGGCGGGACACGATACCCGCGACCTTTGGACAAGCAGGCAGGCGCGTTACTTTATCGACTAACCCAACCGGGTCTGAATAAGATACCTGAAAACGGCTATTGATGCTAACATTGTAATAAAATACGTATCCAATTGTATAAGAAGAAGGATGCTTTGACAGCCATTCTTTCTTATGCATGAAAATTCTTGCTCGTACGAAGTTGTACCTACCTTCCGCAGCAGTTTGATTGACTTCATCGCTACGGCCAACTAGATAGGTCCTGAATATTAATTGTAAACATTCTTAAGTCATTCAGAGTTACCAAATCCTTAGTTCTATCACTTATTCTAACTTAATATATTCCCTCAAAATCCTTAGTTTGACAAATAAAACGAACAAAAAACATGATATGTTTACACTGAAAGAGCGCTTTAATAGATGAAGGTGATTAACATTGAGAACGGAGCCAAGATGTGTTATTTTTTTGTTTTAAGGCTTTAAATGTTCCTCTTTCACTTCTTTCTTGCCGACGTGAATTCTTCCTCCTTAGAATTCCATCGAAACTTTCACTACTTGCCGCAAATCACGCAAGAACGCGAAATCATTTTTATCCGTTCTTTTCTCGTGTTTCCCAGTATTCCTCTGGACATCCGACTAAAACGTCTTGCATTAAAGTTGTTTAGAAAACTAACTCCATACTTTCTAAAGGTTTATTTTTTAATGAAAATTTATGAAGCGTTACCATATTTGGTGACTTGTGGCTAAATTGCTACCTTTTTACCTCGGATGGTGCCCGGATTAACTGGTATGGCAACATGGCGATTAATTAGCTTCTTTGAAGTCGGTCGCCTTCACATTTCATTTTCACAAAACACGGGACTCCTTTTCAGATTGAGCTTTTTTCGTCTAAATAATAAAGAAGCAAACCTCTCCTATTGGACTTTCACAACGAAGCTTTTTCCCTGTGATATTTTATGCGGGTGGAAATGGCAGGTTTTATTTACTTCCGGTTTGGGGGCTATTGGCCGGTTTACTTTATTCGGGTAGATTTTGAATTTAAAAATATGCGGCTGAGCAACTCCCTTGCCCAGGGGTGAAGAATAAACTGGATGTGAAATTAGCCGATGCATGCCTCGAATGAATTTGAGCCGCGGAGTTACACGAAATTAGTGTGTTCCAAGGAGATATCTTCCAAATCAAGCCTAATGCCACTAAAAGTTCCAACGTATAATGGTTTCTCACTTGGGTCCGTTACTATCACCATGCACACCATATGTGAAACTTTTTATACGTATATGCAAACATTCGATATTTATATTTACCATAAAAATGTGTCCAATTTGTTTATGAGAGATTTAATCATATGAACACAATTACACTAAAATAGCACTTTAATAGATGAAGGTGATCAACATTGTGAACGGAGCCTTGACGTATTAATTCCTAGAGCAGTTTCAATTAACTAAATTTTAGACTGTAATTAATTATGAATTGGTTTCCATGGACTTAGGCTGATTTTTGGCGATTTTTTATGTTACTTCAGCTACCGTTCAAGTCTAAAAAATCTAGCAGCCCCACACTTTAGTATTTGTGATCCTGGCCGTCGTGTAAGTAAGTATTACTTCCATCGTGGTAAATAATAGCCATTAATTATATTTTTCATTCATTCAAAGAGAGCAATGACAACCATATGGCATTATTCATGATAAAATAGACTTCATGAGAGTTGGTTAGAGAGGCAAATACATTAGGATTTTTTGACTTATTTAACGACAGAGATACCAAATTGACGCGTTTACTTATTTAGAGTTTTTTTAGTAATTTGAATGTTTGAAACTAATACGATTTCGAATTAATATAATTTTTCCTATGAGTCTCCATTAAATTTTATCGCAAAGCACGGCTCATGTTAATTAAACGGCTTAACCTGGATAACATTTTAATATCTGGGAATACATTAATCTAATATTTAATACGCTTGTGGTTCCTGCAAGAATTATCACATAGGAGTAGAATTATTGGTCTTCCATGAGCTCAACCATTTTCCATCGATGGCATTCTGCAAAAAAGTTGGTATGCTTAATAGCCTACGCATGTAATTCGTTTTTTTAAAAAAAGATTTAAAAACACTAATTTCGTTCAAGATACAATGATATCTGAGAGAAAGCACTTTCAATATTGTCACTTGCTATACAGTATATTGTTTAATAATAGAAGTTGACATTTTCCCTTGTCTTCGGGATAAAGCCCTCCGAAATTGAGAGTTTTAGGGCGGCCATCTTACGAATAAAACTAAAAACTATATACTCATTTGTTTTCGTAACATACTTTTCTTGCGCATCGGAAGTCAAAAAGACGGAATCTTGAATATCTTGCCAACATTAACTATCAGAAGACTATCTACATGTAGGATGTAAGAAAGCAGGGGTCGAAGTTCAGAATGACCAGAAATTAGAGACGCCTTTTGCAAGATGGATGATGAGATTGCAGATTATCGATCGCTTCCTGTCCGTACATCTCCGTACATATAAAAGTTGGCACGAGTTTCTATTCCCAGATATAATTTCAATTCATACCGGTCAAAGAAGGCAAGGAAGTGCACGATGAAGATCAAAGAGAAAGTAAAGAGAACACAAGGAAAGAGAGATCATATGACTAAAAGTTTTTGTACAAGAGAGAGATAAATTGAAAATTAAAGAATGATCCATTACTTTCTAAATTGTAACTGTGATGCATAAGTTTTTACTAATAAGGTAAACGCTAGTAACAGCACTTGAACGGACGTTTGCACATCACATACCCACAGGTTTATTTCTGTCGACACTTATCACGTTCATTGGAATGTATTTTATCGGGTTTGGAGGAAATATTTTTTGTTAATATGAACACCCTCTGTTTGGATATTACGTTGAAATTTATTGCTATTATCAATGAAACGTCTATGCAGGCCTATTTATAGAACAAGACTTCAGTCCTCCTTCAAGCAAGCATACATGAAAAACTGCATTTGGCACTTCTTTTAATCTTACATATTCATAGAAATGAGGACATTTATAAGTTGATGCATGCAGCAGAACCTCGCGTAACTGGCATGGAAATATTAATTCGTTCTCAGAAAAGGACAGAATAATGATATAACCTTTTTGTTTTTGTGTTTGGTGTGTCGCAAATAATTTTGAAGGTCGTTGGGATTTAGCCATGGAAAACTAAGTAATGCGGTGTAATAGATAATTTTTCCATTCTCCACTCAATCGCACTTTTTTTGCTCTCCGGACGCTTCCGGTGGTTCATGTGACCCTTGGGATTCTGATAAGCCACTAGTGGCTTGTCAACAAGTGTCCCAGGGGCTGAACTACAAGGGTTCGCGCTTAATTTATGTACCTACTTAAATTCTTGGAACCTCAAAATCATGTCGAAAGGTTCGGTCGGTATATTGTTTATGCACCGACGTAAAAATGTATTTCGAGCTGCGGAAGATAACAGAGCGTCAAAATCCTTTAAATAAAACTCGAGCCTGAACAGAGTTTTGGGAAAGCGAGCCATGGGTGAAAAGGTGTCAGGTTGAATTCAACCTTCCAAACTACTAAATTGAACGGTTGTTCGAATTTGAAAACGAACGAACAAACTACAGCCCGAGTTTTCGTAGCAAATATTTCTCCTTTGAGAAGAAAATGCCTTGAACGAATTTTCAATTTGTTTATTCCACAGTCTTATTACGTTTTCCCCTCCATTTACTTTAGCGGAGAATTGATGCTTTCATCCTGGTGCCTCTTCCCGCGTATTTCCTTCTCTGCCATTCTTTCCAATGCCAACCCCCATTAATGCCACCCTTCCTTAATCCCTCTCTCCCCGTCCCCGTGTTATTTCCATTCCCCTCCCATCGTGCCATATAACTCTCTTCTCTCTCCCTCTCTCCTTCCCCCAGCAGTCATCAATCAAGCGGACGTTCTAAAGGCTTCCGCATGCTTCACTCATCGCTATCACTCAGTTATTCTCCAAAACCCCTCCCTCCGTTGTCTCCCTTCCCGCTCTCTTCCTCACTGTATCAGTATCTTGTAAATCCTCCCCATCCTCCAGCGGATTTCCCCTCAATCGGTACGCCCTCCCCGCTCGAAGCATGGTAATGTTCCATTATTTTTCCCTCCACCTCCTCCTCGAAGGCTTGATTTTTTCCGAACGCATGTAGCCAAAAAGAATTAGGCATATTCAATTATCTCGAGGAGTTACCTGCCAAAATTCTCAATGGCCAGCCATATGTGGGAACAAATTTGGACGACGATCTCTTGCGGCGAGAACCATGGTGAAGAAAGAGAACCTGCTATAAAATAAATGAATGATGATAGTCTCATTTGACGGTAATTTTTTATTTCCTCATTAGTTCTAATCGGAAACCAAGCCTTTTTTCGACAGCGAATCATACACACTACTCATGTCGATGAAAGGCGAGCAACAATATAACAATAAGTGGTATTTCCAAAGACATTATGGCCTCGCTAAAAGATGCGTTCTATGCTATCTCTCCACTGTCGAGCATACATTTGTCCAGGCCGAATTTTACCTAACAAACTCGCGCGCCTCTTACTATGGCGTTCTTTTACTCAATGGAGAAATTTTCCCTCAAACTGTCGGAATCGGACCCGGTTATGAATCCGTTAGCTAGGTACTTTTTATTCGTCCTCGCTACAGATGTCATTTCTGACGCATACATTTTGATCGATCGGCCGGCGCCTTCATAGAGGCATTATAATTATGAGGAGGCATAACGCCTTCGGCACGGAGGAACTAAGTTCGAGTCGGACGGATCTCTGAACACAACGAATTAGTCATCTGGCGTAACATTTTTAGAGGCAGTAATCTTCAAGAAGAGGTTGTTAAACACTGCAGGTACCTAATGCATTCAAAAGGACGCTTAACAAATATAGGTATAACAGGGTGAAAACTTTACGCATCATGCGAAAGTGCTTGTGGGAGTAGTGCATAATTTCTGCAGGCATTTGTTCCTTCGAGGGCAATTCGTACCTTAATTACTATGCCATTTAAACGATGATCTCACAACATGATGACCATGCCCCAGGACGCCCATTCGACTCCCTGACCTTGGTGGTAACCAGCGACGGAAGCACATACTACAAGCAACACGGTTCTGGTGATTTCAGTGGGAAATGTGTTCTTTTTACACATTCTTACTAATGTGACCATAAATTTTTAATTTTTCTTGAAATATGGCCATAAGGATGTGCTAGAATAAATAATTACTTCCTTGAATCAGCTAATGTACTTGATTACACTGAAAATCGAATATAAAGGTAACTCTACGCTCCATGGAGTAGGTATTAGAAAATCTTTGGTACGACTTAATGAAGAGTATAAATAATTAAACTTACCAAAAGCAACTTCAAATCAGCAATCTATATTCTATTTTAAATTATTTTAAATTTTAAGTTTACTTTTAACCATAAGAATTTAATTCAATCAAATAGAACTAATCAGAGATCTTTTCTAAAGGCCCGTTTACACGGGGCATTTATT
>LYUA01000054.1:460134-476896 GCA_002093875.1 Calopteryx splendens | reverse complement strand
GGGTAGCACGCTCGCCTGTGGATCTAAAGGTCGCGGGTTCAATCCCCGGAAAATGGCAAAAACATTTTCAGCATCAGAAATATATTCTGGAACGAGGCAACTTCTTCTAATGGCTGAAAATCTTATCTGCAACGTGACAGCCTAAAAATTAGCTGGAACGAAATGGCTAGTGGCATAAACCCCCACCCTCCGCCACACGCCCTAGCGGCGGCTTGCAAGGTATCTTGTAGATTTTTAAATGCCTAATTTATACAGCCTATAAAAAAACAACCAAGAAAAATTCGTCAACTCAAAATATCTATTCACATAAGAATTCAAACACGCAGCCTTCGGGTTAGACGACTATTACGGCAAATACCAGCATAAGATTTAAAGTGAACTCCATTTCAACTTCGTTTAATAACTCAAGTAATAAATCACCAAGAGAAGGATTTTGTTGAAAGGCACCAAATAATAATGATTAGAATACTTAATCTTCAAGAATTTATAGCAACAAAATAATGATCAACATTAGTGTCTTCTTGGCCGAATTATCCTCAGTGGTAGCTTATTCATAAATGATTTTACTGCTCCGTCGTTTCGAAAACATAAAGTTGATCAGTACAGGCGTCTCAAAAATTTCCCAATTCGTCGTTCTAACCCTCATATAACTAATGCTCCTAAGATTATCTTAAAATAAAATCTTAAAATCAAATCAATTAATTGCTAGATCTTTCCCCGTGCCTGTTTTTCTAAAATCAAATGTTGATGATTTAAGAGTGAAAAAAACTGCAGAACTAAGTTGCTGAATATATATTTTCTCATCATGTCTCCTTGTTCATGCTACCAAAAATACCTTATGCCTTCCTATCTATTCCTCGCATATATTCTCCCTCTACATGGCAGCATTAAACTTATTCTACCCATTGATGTCATACAGCAGCAATATTATCCACTACCAATCTTTCTCTTCTGTGATGGAGGGGAGAATGTAGGGAATGCGAGGAAGGATTAGTCATTTTGGAAGGGGTTAGAATACATGTGAAACTGAAAAATGGTTTACGGTAATGTGATATTTTAGAATATTTATCGTGCCTTGCATAAATCTCGCAGCCATAAGAACACTGCACACTGGAAAGTAGCTGGAAGTACTCCTCAGCAGCTGATATTTGGCCTTGGAACGCCATTTGTTGCCGTAAACGTATGATCGCAAACAAATGTAAACGGGTGAACTGAGGTCGACGCTACTAGTCCGCTAATGATCGCTTCTCCCGTTTTCAGGCTTCAAGATATCGCCTAAGCCCTGCCGGGTGGACGGAGAGTCAGGGACGTGCATGTTCGTCTGGGAGTGCGTTAGGGGGGGCGGAAGGCACCTTGGCATGTGCGTTGACGATTTCATGTTCGGCACCTGCTGCACCAACGCCTCCGCGCCCCCCTCCTCGTCCTCCTCCTTCGTCTCCTCAGCCTCCACCTCCTCTTCCGGCTCAATAATCTTCCCGGGGGAGGACACCGCGTCCGTGGTCAGTGGCATCGTCCAGGCCAGCCACCACCAGTACCACAGGCCCGCGCATCCGCCACACCGGCCGACGGCTGCGCCGCAACACCTGGTGACCTCGGCGGTCAGGCCTCCCTCCCCGCCCTTCGCCCACTTCGTCACATCCGCGTCTTTCTCCACGCCCTTCTACCACTCCCCCACGTCGCTTTCCCAGCACACATCCTGGTCCTCCCACCGCCCCACGTCCCCGTCGCCGGTGAGGACCACGCCGAAGACGACCACGACAAAGAGGCCCCCGGCGGCGATAACCAGGAGGCCCGCGACCACCACAACCGGCAAACCCTCGACGACGGTGACCACCACCACGACCGAGAAGTCCCCGCCGACCACGAGGAGGCCCCCGCACACGACGTCGACGACAACGACGAAGAGGCCATCCGTCAAACCGACCACCAGGAGGCCACCGAGTACGACGACCCGGAGGTCCAGCACAACGACCGCGAGGACGACTACGAGGACCACGGTCAGACCGACCACGAGGCCGATGGCTCAAGCGACGCCCTCCTCCCCGCCGCACTTCATTACGAGGCCGGGACCCTCCTCGCCACCTCACTGGGCCAATCGCCCGAGGCCCCCACACATAACCACGAGGAAACCGATGGCGACCAAGAGGCCTCCGCCAAGCACGACCACCAAGAGGCCGAGCACGAGCGTCCCGACGAGCACGACGAAGAAGCCGACCACGATGGCGTCCACGACCACTCCTAAGAGCACCACGTCACCGGTGACGCTGTCTTTGGTGGGGAGCGGTGGCACTTGGAAAGGTAGGAGTGGTAGTCCCAAATTGCGCGAGAGGCGCTTGCCTACCATCTTGTTCTATCAACTACACCATAACCTGTTAGCTTCAATTTTCCACTACACAATTATTTATTTCAACCTAGGTTTACAAGTCATTGCTACATGTTAAATAAAAATAAATTTCAATTATTTCAGACAGCATTGTCTCATTTCCATCATATCACGCCTGATTCTTTTAAATCAGAAAAGCATAGGCGATCGCAGGGTTTAGAAATGGGGTGAGCACAAGCCATTCTTCGGGGCCCCTGCTATCCGGGCCTTGGCGGTGTAACTGTCTAGCATACCTAATTGGCGATTGGGAGAACCAGGTTCGAATTCCGGTTAAATTAAATTTTCATTGTGAAATTCCACTCAAAGATTTTTCATATATTTCTACCTAGCTTCGAAAAATGTCCACCCAACAGAACCACGACAATGGGTGATGAAAGAGCCTCTTTTTAAGAACATGTTTTCAGTTTGATTTAACATAAATCATGCGTGTTGCGATACCACGACCAAAGGACCTCAAAAAACTAATAACCAATGAGTAATAGTTACATAAGTACTGTGAACTGCGCCTATATGATAAACTGGGCTTATCATATTAGGCGCTCGAGTCCCCAGAGACTTCAAGATAGGTAAGTGTCAACCCGTGCCCACCCTGTGCTCACGGCAAATAACTACGGGTTGTCTCAAAAAGGTGCATAATGGGTAAGGAAAAGTATGAATACTTTAATTTGACTTGTTCAGAACCAATACGATTTATAAAAAAATAAATAAATAAGAGGCAAAGAAGACAAATTTAGGCATGAAGAAGTGAACAAATTGGATAATTGATTAGTGTGTGGCATCAAACAAGGATTATGATTGATGACCCTTTAGATGATGACCAGACCAGATCAGATCGATGACCATGAGCTACCCTATAGCCCACCCTTAGGCGTACAAAGCATGTAATAGCAAAAGATGAGCAAAGACAAGAACGGACGTTTTACGGGTAATGATAATTGAAGATTATATAGTGTTTATAATGTATATAATAGTGTTTTAATGTAAAAAGTATGAAAAATGATAGGAATTTTCAATTCTCAAAGTAAAATAAATTTTAAATTTTAGGAAATTTAAAGCGAACAACCAAAAGAATTTTTTTCAAAATCTCCAATCTAATATGATTTTAAATTTGGTATCCGTGTAGAAGTAAAAGTATTATAGTTTTCACTAAATGAGTAAAGTACTGTATTAAAAATACATCGCCAAACATTGGGACTAATGTGCTGCAGGTATTGCGATGAAGGCTGGGCCAACTGAACATGTAATACAGCTCATCCAGTAATAAGTGGTCGTTTATCCATCTATATTACATTTTTAATTCTTTCAGCTTTAAAATATCAATTTTTTATAATAAAAATATTGAAAAGCGCGGTATTTCGGAAAGAACTGTGTTATGGAGTAATATGAGATAAATTTAATAATTGAGAATTACAATTTTTTATTCAACAACGTTGTTTAGCCGACACATACCTAGGAAAACCCGTTAAATTTTAGGCATGGGGCATTTACGTCTTGGGTCTCCAAAAGAGTTTCACATATGTGGACAGAAATGATCATTTCAGGGATCGATCATTGGATACCCGTTGTCTTAATAGCCTATGGGAGAGGGGTGGATAAAAACGCATAGACACATAGAATAGGAAAGGGCAGGCTAACCGCTTGACTTAATTCTCTATTCATTTTTCAACAAATAAACCTATATATCCTAGAGTATATGTAATATTCGATACCTTCAAAACCCTGACCTCAGCCATTTCTTCAAAGCTAAATATCGAAGAGTTGAAAATGACATACTTAGATATTTACCCACGTTTTTACAATCGTGAAGTAAGTACCTATATGAGACAGTTCTCTTAACCTCCGGAGCACTAATCTACATTTCAAGAAATATTCGTCATGATGCATAAAAAATGGTAGCGCAAATAAAGGGGGAGCTTTATAAATCTCCAAACTTTCCTTATGATTCAAAAGAACATACTTTTTTTTAATCTTTTGTGTTCCGAAATGGATTATTGAATTTCCTTACATATAAAGATTGTTTTGTAATTGAAAAACTATTGGTGGTGAAGAAAAATGTTGTTCATAAAACTAAGACTAACCAAAATTTCTCCTCCGACAGAGTGTGGTCTTACACAGTTTCATCCACGACCGGAAACAAGGATCGTCGGAGGGAAGAACGCCGCGTTCGGAGGATGGCCCTGGCAGGTGAGGATGCCGTCTCAATAGATCTCTGCAAAATAAATAAAACTCTCATCAATACTAGTAATGAAAAACGATTCAATGCACTCAGTGATTATGAAAATGGTGAAGAAATGCATGCATCAACCCAAAGGTTAATATTTGAGAGGTGAGGGTAGATCTCACTTCAAACTAAGCCCTACGGCGTGTGAAATTCAAACACGTTAGGGAGATGGGCCCTTTACAGATTCCACTTAAGATTTCCTAGGAAGGATATGGCACCCAAAAAATCTTTTAGGATTGGTGAAGTTGAGGGTGTCCAAAGTTACGAGAATTTGGAACACTACAGTCGGTAGCTAGGCGCTCTAATCAATAGGCTATACCGCGACCTTGAAATATAAAGATAAAAGGCAAAAAAAATAACTTCTGGACTTTTGGCGGAATCAAATGCACGGGCCTATTTCAGGCCCCTAAATGTTCATGAGTTCTTTTTCGTTTCTGGTCGGTATTTTTCCAGTCTGTATTATTAATGAATTACTGCGGCCGAAATGGCAAAGTTATTCCCGAGCGTATGTGAACATGAGTGTTATGTATAAACCCCACACCTACATTTTCAACGATAATTCATCCAAAAAATGATGAGAAACTTTTAAGAGTTTTCAGAGGAAATCAAAAAACTCTTAGGAAAAAAATCGTACCTCATTTTTCATAGATTTTCAAGTGATTGAAGTAAATCAATTACAAGAGATTTCGACCAAAAAAAGTTTTCAAATTTTATATTAGTTCTTGGAAGTGCGATAGATGTATACAAATATTTTTCATAAAAGTTTAAAATATTAGCAATGTTAACTACCAGACAGCATTTCTTCGTTGATTCAACACTGGCCCCTCAGCCTCGACACAAATCATTTTAGAAGTTCCAAGGGCACAAATTTCTTTAAGCTAAAAACTTTTGTTTTGATAGTTATATTTCCTCGAATAGAAAGAGAACAATTAATTAGTAAGCTCTGGGAAATTTACGATTGCAGAAATGTCAGCAACAAAACGAATTTTCAGCAACACACTGTTGTTTTATGAGCTCATTCGGAAGCCATTTAGAAGTAGGTATCATATAAGTACGAATTATTGAATAAAGCAGACTTTGAGAGGATCTTTTCAGCAAATAATTCTAGAGAAAGATTTAAATTTAATTTATAGGAGTACGCAATTGTAGACTTATCTGGATCCTTTGAAAGACCTATAATCGTTTATCTCCTTCTATAATGTACCATCTAGAGTGAAATAGTTATCACATTTCTCCTTCATGGCCTCCTGTTATCCCTTTACCCTCGTATTATCATTCTTTAAGAAATGGTTTAAACAGCAACAGGTAATTGTTGCAAATCTTAGTTAAGGGTGTTAGTACCCGTCGTGTACAGTACACTTTGACTTAACTACTTTCACAAGATAATCCGGACGAAATAGTTTATAACTAATTAGTTTGTTGACATTAAAAGTTTAAATATAGATTTAATAATGTCACAGGTTAAATATCACCTTAGAATAAACTCGAGCAATGACCTCTCTGTGGGCAAGAACAAAAATGCACGCATAAATTGAACCTGAATACCTGTAGCCGCAAAGTTTCCAGTTTCCTTTTTATTTTCATGTCTTCGCCCAACCTTCGCTTACATTCTCAATGAGCGGAATTAAGTCTTAAAAATATATTTCGAGTAATTGTGTTCCTCAATCAGATCTTTTTTTCCCTAGGTCTCCGTCCGTAGGACATCATTCTTCGGCTTCTCCAGCACTCACCGCTGCGGGGGCGCGGTCCTCAATGAAAATTGGATTGCCACGGCGGGACATTGTGTGGACGAGTAAGTATACGCCAAATTTGAATGCCCTCAATTTGTTTTATGGGCGTATCTACCTCAAAAATTGCTTTTTAAATATACTATGAGGTTGAATCAATTATCAACAGTCTACGATCCGTAGTGAAAAATCGCATTCGCCCAAAATAAAAAGACAGTGGTCAATTCATGGCGATTTAAATTTATAAAACGATGTAAGGCTTAATGTCCATAGTAAGAAATTTAATTGAATTTCTCAAAAGATTACACGAAACGCTGGCAATATCTTATATCCATTTAGGCATCCAATAAAATAAGCGATCAACGAAAATATAAACTGCCATTAAATATTTGCTATGACACGTTAATAATAATGGCATTAAAAAAATTAATTCTTCTGAAAAATTATTTAAAAAAAAAAAGATCATTTCCAAAAAGAACTCCGTCAAGTGCTTCCGAAAACAATCCGCCATCGTTCGCGTGCCAAATGATTGCAAAAAGTAAAACTTTATTGGGCATGGTAGTGCGAATTCGGCCCCTAGATGTCGCAGAGAAACGGAAGTCGTGCAATGGTGATTAGATTACTGTTTCCTCTAACAACAACGGGATTTAATTACCGTTTTTCCCAAATTTATTAATAGAAATTATACTAACTTTATAGAGTTTCAGATAAATTTAGATAAACCCACGTTCAGATCTGGGTGTTTGATAAATACTTAGATACTTTAAATGCTGTATTCTGTGTTTTATTTCTGTTATCACAAAGTAATGTATTTCTTAAAATATGAATAGATGAAAATTACAGAGTAGATACGAATTTTGTCAACTACAACTATTACTTTAAGTTTAACCTAAATACATAATTTTCTCGTTCCCCAGTGTTTTATGAATGGCGCATGTAATATTATAAACAGCGGTCGTATTTTGCCTCACGTTCTGTAAATATTATTTCACGGATCTAGTTGAAATAGGTAAAGATTTAAATAAATGGTTTCAGTTGCCATAAGCTGACTTTTATTCTTTCCTTTATAATACCATTTTCTTTCTTTCGGACTTCCTCAGAGAAGTTCCACGTCTAAAACGACTAGCCTTTTAAACGAACGTTATTTCCCACGTACTCATGAAAAATAAATTATGTTCTACTAAAAAATAACGCAGATGATATGTATGGCATTTAAGGTCTCGAAAGCAGGAAAACCTTTAAAAGCCATTGAATCTAATTTCGGAGGTGGATTGCTTACTTCGTCATTGGCACTTTACAAGGTAACGTTTTAAGCAGAGATTAAATACGAAGTACATGGCGCGCTTTACTTCAGAAAGTGATGTTAGGTCACGAGGAATTTCACCATTTGTCGGTGGGACAAAATGCAAGCTGTTTTACATGGTAGACGTGGTTCTTTATGTAGATCGGATCTTCAGATATTATTTATCGAAGAACAATAATTATATTTATTACGTTTTGGTTCTCTGCTCACAAGAGAACTATTGCCTTGACTGTCTTAAAAATACGTGTTTCTATCCTAAAATGCAACAAGCATTAAGACATAACAAGATCGGCATATAGTATAAAACTAAGTAAGTTTAAAAAAACAAGAATATTACCAAAAAAACAACATAGAAAAATCTTTAAATGTGCAATTAATGCCCCACTGGCAAATTGCAAATGACGTATTGGAAATGACAAATCAAACCAGACTGTACTGTGGTTGCTGTCGACTAATTGCGGAAATATCGTGACCCGACTTCACTCTTGGGTGGATGGCCAGTTCACCATTTAGTTCCTATTAAAATCTCTGGCTTTAAGCCCGAAAGTTGCTAAATCCATGCATAATCAAATTAAAAACACATTGTTTTTAAAATATTTAATTTGAATGGAGAATATGTGAAAATATTGAGTCAATAAGCTAACTTTTGAATGACAATGATTGCATACTTTTTATTTACTTTGTTTTCAGCCTTTTAACCTCCCAAATAAGGATTCGAGTGGGTGAGCATGACTTCTCCACAGTTGGGAGTGAAAGTGGAGATGCCCTACAACAGGTCGGTATTAAGTAATTTGTTACAATCTGAGGGTAGTTTTTCCCTAATGCACACTAATTAAGAGTATTTAGCTGGAAAAGTAATTTTATCGGTCCAAAATAATGGTAGTCCTATTCATTAATAAAATATACCATTTTTAACAGCTATTATTCATGAGGCTGTATTACTTCCGTAAGGACCTTTGTAAAACGGTTCAAATACCTCATTTCCGCCAATCAACACGTAGCGTAACTTATCCACGGATACATATCCTTGGAGAAAGATATAAGAACAAATGGACAAATAAATTTGCTTTACAAAAAAAGTTCAGTTTATAAACAAATTAAGATAAATACAGTTGCTTGGTAAATAAACATTTGGCAAAATGGTAATGAAGGAATATGTTTGATCGTCATTAGTCTTTAATGCTTTACCTAATTTTTATGAATTGTTTCTATTAAAAACGACATTAAAATAAAAATAAATTAAAATAAAATTGCACCGTGAAAAAATAATAATTCACCTCTTAGGACATTAACTGGAATAAACTTTTTAAATCGAAGAATGTCTAACACTGGACAACAGCTCGAAGACAAACATTAATATGTTACTACTTATTCCAGTCAGCCTTGGAACACTAATTCCCTAATAGAAGGAAAATCGGTTGTATAAACGTCACCAAACTCTAGGTTGAAAATAATTTTCGATAACATTTACAACACAGTGAGGGTTTCATTTCTGAACACCTCTCGCAGTCAGGCACGCAATATAGTATCCCGTGTGCCTTAGTATGCCGTTTTCAGTAGTGTATTTTAAAAATATTTAATTTCGGTTCACCATATCCCAATTTTTACTCGGCCAGCAACGTTTAACGAAAATTCTGAAACACTCCATTTAGCTTTGAAGTATTCGTCCCTAAATACGTTATAATTCCCCGTAATTCACCTCAGATACATTAGTTCTTGAGCCTTACAGAAAAAGACAAAACACCAATTCAAGCATGATAAATAGGAGCATGATAAATACGGTTTAAATAAGTGCTACAAAATTGATAAAGTGGTTAGCGATAAAAAAACTTGCTTAGAACTATTTAAGAATAACCAATTTTGAGAAGTAATATATTTAATCAAGTGTTACTATCACCCCTGAAGTTTAATTCTTATTTAATCAGTAGCTAAAAAGCAAATTCTCTACTGCTTACAGCATATTACGGCACTAAAGGAACAATAACAACCTTCCAATATTGAATTGCAATACTTTAGCAGTAGACAGAGGGAAATAGCTTTAAAATTGCTTTTTTCTTCGGAGATTAGTGACAATGAATTAAGATCAGAATAGAAACTTACATACGCCGAGTCTATTCAAAAAGCATTTAAGTACCCAAAACTTTTAAATTCTATTTAAAAGGTCAACATTTGACATTTAATTAAATGCGCTAATTTTGAATAGCAAAAGTCACACTATACTTCATAATGTGACTATTTATAGATTTAGATTTCTGTCCTATTACGAGAGCAGTCTAATTTGCAGTGATAAATGGAAGGGTATTTTGTCATAGATATACAATTACTTTCCTCTAACGATACCTGCGAGCATAATACAAAACATAAGGAACCATATACTAGTGTTAAGTTTTTTCATTAAAGATATATTTTTCCTTTCTTTCGTAAATTGTTTGTCATTACTTGCTCTTTCCTCTGACATGTATCATACAGATTTGTCGTTTAATAGCTTCACAAGTATTTTTTCTACATCGGAAATGACATGGACGATAAATCTTCCATTTTATGACCCTAATCTTATCCACTATTTTATAAGATCCCTTAAAACGCCCGTTACATTCAGACGAGCTTCTTCTGACATCCTTCTATTAACAAGTACGAGCAGATGTTGCTGTGGATATTTTGCTTGCTACCCAGACCGAAGGCCCGATGTAATCTACGGGAGATAGTGGATATTTGTAGTTCGTAGTCACAACCCAGGTTGGGTGCCGTGGAGAGATCATTTGAAGTACCGAGAGCTGCTTCCGTCAGATTGGACGATAACCTATTACCCCTTGGCGCCTTCCGTTAAAGCCGACGTCAAGCTCCAACTCCTTGTGCTCCAACAACCTTCCTCTCCTAGCAGAATCCTAGCAGGCTTAAACCCAGCCAGCTAATGCCAGAACCGGACTACTCTCTTTCATTCCTCCCCACCTTCCATTCCAAACCTTACTCCTTTCCTCTCGTCCTGATGGACAGATTCGTACAGAACAGACATGAAATGATTTCGTGTAGCAAGAAAAAACTATGCACTGTGCGACCTAACAGCTTTTCCGTTACATCCCTTTCCAAGCCTTGGTAACTCCATCCTTCATCGGGTTTGGATTACGTCATCGGCGTCCCTCACAGCAAACATCTCTCCCTCCTTCTGAGAGATAATCGATAGAATTTTAATGTAAATGCCAAGAAAACACTAATCATTCCGGAGGTAGATTTTGATGATAACTGAACGCAGAGCTCATCTCGAACTCAACCCCACGACATGTTAAATCTATACTTTTAGTGCATGAGGGAAAATTCCCCATCCCAACTAAAGTACACACAGTATTTTAGTATGTACCAGGAATTCCCCAATCTCAAAAGGCATCACCCGGGTTCTGAACCCCATTCGCATCAAAAGCTGAATGCCCTTCCCACTAGGCTCCAACGCCTTCTGTAAACGAAGATGAAAAATGTATTGAATGATGTGCGCGGGAAGAGGAACGATTTTAATTATTTTTCTTTTCCTCCTCCATTTTCTCCGGAAAGCTGCAGAACGGAGCCGACGTTATGGAGCCACTTAGTCACGTGGAAAGAGGCGTCGCCCGCAAGGTCGTCCACCCGCGATACAACTTCTTCACTTACGAATACGACCTGGCCCTCGTGAGGCTATCGGAACCGCTGCCGCCGCCCTCGGCCGCACCCCACGTCGCACCCATATGCCTCCCGGGGTCCGACGACCTCCTCGTCGGCGAGAACGCCACCGTCACCGGCTGGGGAAGGCTCTCGGAAGGAGGGACCCTCCCCTCGGTCCTGCAACAGGTCGGTTCACGCCTTTCCTTCCTCTGCCAAATTTCCTTCACTGGTGTGGTTTCACTACGATCCGGATGGTTCGCAAAACATTCAAGTCTTGGCTGAAAGTTTAGTCACAGGGTTTTTTTTTCGGCCATTTGGCACGAAAAAAAACTAACAATTCTGACAACTAAAGTATAAGCTTAACTTAATTCTAAGTTTCCGCTGTGAACTGCACTGTCCGCAAAGATTATTTTATTAGAAACGCTGAAAACCGCACCCAAAGGAATTCATATATAGAGGTGAAGGTAAGTAGTCAATATAATATAATTATACATTATTAATTTAGAGAGGTTAATTTTTCAATTTTTACAGTGCATTTACCAGGTAAAATTCTCTTAGTTGGAAAGTATGTATAGCTTCTTTACTATTTTCTCAGGAGTGGCATAAAATATTAGCTTAAATTAAGCTTATTGAACTTTTGAACTGAATGCTAAAGGTTCATTTAGCAACGTCTGCAAACCAAAAATCCAAAAATAGAGATATAGGTCCCCACTACAGGAGTACGAATGATGTTGATGCGAGTTCTGGCACCGATAAAATTAATCAAGCTCCAAAAGACATTCATAAACAAGAACAAAAAAATTCAACAGAGACAAACTGAAAATTACAGCCAAGAAAGGCACTAGACGAAACATTTTATTTCGATTTACATGTAATATGAAGAAAATTAAAATTACGCAAGAACTGGTTTAAAAAAAGGTCTATAGGTTTTGGCAAATCAAATAATGACGCTTAGGTCTGGATTATAAGAAAAGAAGAGGAGATACTGAATTAATTCTACAGTGAAAAATTTTAATGCCGAGACCAGGGTCTTTTTCGGAACTTTTCAATTGACAGGTATCGATCAAAATGTCGTCCGCCGTTGTCGAATTTCTTCGTAAAAACCGATTTGCTCGTACAGTCAGAGGCATGAGGAGGGAAATTTTATAGCAATGAACGCTTTCTCAATCGAAAAGCCTAGATCGAAATGTTCCATAAGAGACGTCCAGAACTCGAAATCAGGACCCTTCTCAGAGGATTTGTTGGAGGACGTAAATTTGCTTAAGGATGGAGGTAAAGGTGCTAAAATGGAAAGTTGGACGATCACTAGAAGCTATATTGAATCAATATGATTAGATGAGAAGGATAGAAGTTTTTAATAAGATCACATTATATTCTACAAGCAGTATGGCACATTTTTTATGGTAAAGTGGCGAGAGGAGATGAATCAGTGTCAATGAAGAAAGGAAGATTTTGAAACTGGGAGGAAGAAGATAAAGGGGCAGTCAACACTGAGATGGAGACAGAGGGTGATGAGGGATATCGACGGTTAGAAATTCATCGAGAAAGATGCAGAGAACTGGGAAATTACGAGACACTTTATCAAATATGGAACTCATGAACGAGAGTGGAGGTGTGAAGGAAAGTATGCATAGGAGCGAGGCGTTAAAAGACAAAGAAACTTGATATCTTAGGAAAAGGTATATTGGCACCAAAAACCGTCAATTTTATATTTGCGGTTTTTGAGATGTAGGTGTGAAATAGGATGGAAGAAATAAACTTATAAAACGGATGACAAATGAAGAAGAGTTAGATAAGATGGGCCGAGGAGGGCGAGTTACTGAGAAAAATCTGAATGATAACGAAATAATGAATAAAGGAGACACCTACTGAGAGATATGGCTCAGGTTTTTATTCAAAAAGTGTTATATTCTGTAGTAACAAAGTGCACAATATAACATTTTATACGAATGATAAAATGCACGTATAACATACAACTGTCACTGAGGAGCCCGTTATAGGAATTTCTCCTCTTCGGGGTTGTAAACAAAAAAATATGCAGGAGAAAATAAAGTTGTCACAGGATGTGGAATAAAAAAGGAAAAAGAAAGTAAACGGAAAGACTTACGGCCTAGTGGAAGGGGAAACTCGTAAAATATGGCCGCGAATTTAAGAGATCGGAGTACGAAGGAAGGTATAGGGAATGAAGGAAGAAAATAGGCATTTTGTTCGGTATGAAGGTGGTTGAAAGTTATGAGAAGCTGAAGAAGACACTATTTTAAAGGAAAATATTTCAAGAGGCCACATGAATTGGGAATATTTTCCTTGTACCAATGAACTATGGACTACCGATAGTAATATTATAATTACAAGTATCATTATTTTCCCTTCACCCACCCACTAGGTGGCTTGCGCATGGTATGTAGATCGTGCAAGTTAACCTAAACTTTAGCAACATCTGTTTTTATTTGGAACGACACGACATTCCTCTAATTTTCTCCGCCGTTTGTAGGTCACCGTCCCCATAGTGAGCAACGAGAAGTGCAAGTCCATGTTCCTGAGGGCCGGCCGCCACGAATTCATCCCCGACATATTCCTCTGCGCCGGTTACGAGGAAGGCGGGAGGGACTCGTGTCAGGTAAGATTTCTCGCCTTCGGGTCCGTCTTGACCTCTGCCGCTTGACCCCTACTTCTCCTCTCCCAGCCCTCACACAATCCTCCTCACCAGTTCCCACCCCTACCCCCGTGCCATCCATTCTTGCCGAACTCCCTAATCGTCAAAGGTGTTATGGGACGAGAGGAGGCGGACGTAAATGTGCTGTACCGTGCCGAAGGGATTGTGTATGGCAAGGGGGGGGAGAGTGGGGAAGGGGGAGTGAAAAGAGGTAATAAAAACCATTATTACCGAGATATACACTAAAACGACACAAACACATACCTATAAATAGCAATGGCAAACATTCAAACATTTTAAAAAAGACTACCTCTGAGAACATCAGGAATAAAATTTGACATAACGGTTGTAATAAAAGAAAACATGAAATATACAATGGGTTCGGATACTACATGCCTTCAATAATATCTACAATAGTACTATGTACAAGGGGCACCAAGACCACCAGAAACGACCCAAAAAACGAAGAAAAAAAATGCCTCCAGCAGTGGAAACACCCAGTAACACGTCTAACAACAGTAACCAACTCAAAAGCTGGTTTTGGCTGGTTTCATCGGTTAAGGGTTAAGCTCTCCTCGTACTAAGCCCTATATGGCGCATGAAATTCACTCATTCAGAGTAGGGGGAGCAATTCCTTTCCACGTGCACTTAAGGTTTTCCAGTAAGATCTGTTACCCGAACTAAGGATGTCCCATGTCATTAGGAATCTAATCCGGGCCCTCCGATCAGTAGCCAAAAGCTCTACTCACTAGAGCACCACGCCACCAGCAACATACTCGTACAATGCATAAGAAGTAATTCTAAAAATCCACGTAGTGATAACATTCCTCCAAAGAAGATTCCTCCAAACATACCATAATGAACCAATTAAGGAAGAAACTCCCAGAGGCTAATGAAATGTGTGCAGATAAATACTAAACGTAGCTATCTACTTCACAAATGACCCTACCTCATGAAACCCAGCATTATAATCTGGGAATAAATAAAAAAGTTACAGAAGGTAGAAATGTAAGAACTTGTTTTGTCCTAAGTAAAACATGTTTAACACATTTTAACATGCACCAATGGTATAAAAGTATATTTTTTACTGGCATCCGTAACGGAAAATTCGGGGGCGCTATAGGAATAGATATAGAATAATCTTGAATAAGGAGAACTTATGCAGTGAATCGTGTATGAGAAACGTGGAGTGGGGTTGAGAAGGAGCCCAGTGAAACCCACAGGGTTCTAATGAAGGCATACAAAACAACGGTGACCGATTGTTTGGTGATTCGAGGTTGATAAGTGACACTGAAAGTACCTGGGTCAAGAAGTAATAGCAGCATCAACCAGCGTGACCAAGCCTAGCTTGTGGTATAAACATCTTTCAATGGTCATCACATACTTTAAAATCTTTTCGTACAATCACAAGTTCCTCTTTCTCGTGTAGCAAGAGACGTGCGATGCAAGAATATTAGTCCGATAAGAGTATACACGGCAATGGAATTATGGGAAAATTATCCGTTACAGCGTTAAATATTCGGCCATGTAGATATAAACGGAGAATTCTGAGAAAACATCTTAAGGGTTAATCTGCAATTCACCTAAACATGGGGAAAATATTCAAAATTTCCGCGGAACTGATTAAACGAACTTGATTTGATCAAACAAATAATGGGGAACCATTCAGAAAAAAAATGATAAGATGTGTAATTTTGCTTGTTCTTGAATACGCCTCAAGTTTTTGGGACCATCGCTACGAAAATAAACAAAATAGAAATAAAATTCGCAGTGTGTCAAAAATTCCTTTGGAAGAGTAAGACGCGTCGCAAAATCTGGATGCATCGCGTAATCGCGTGTACTTGGTAATTACCAGGAACTACTCATATTATTTACGCACTGATCTGTGTCGTTTGCCTCTACGAGAAAAAAGAATAATAGCAAAAGCACCTGAATCATGAGCTATAATTTCATTTGTTAGTGTAACAAAAATAAAATAAACTAAAAGCTATTAACCGAAAAAATCTTTGCTCTAGGTACACCGAAAGAAAACATCGGGCATAAATATTTCAATACCTACCTGTCTTATATGTTGTATGATGAAGTACCAAATGCATTTTAATAGATGAATTTCCAACATCTCGTGCTATACGCCCCAGTGGCTGCTTAAATGCGGCCTGACGTAGGTAGGTATTCGAAATTAGAAAAAAATTAGAGTAACCTCTTAATTTTCATAGGAAACGAAGAAATATAGATACCGTAAATAACAAACTCCAGAGGTCCCATTTTAGTATGCATAGAGCAGAAAGTGAGAAATTCTGACCAGAAATGAAAGCGAGAAAGATATGCACCCGCAAAATGCTTTTATGTTGCCAATAATTATGCCCCACTACGTCAGTTACCAATCCTTACAAATAAAAAAGCGATGAAATTTAAGTTTTTTCGTGGCTCGATAGACCTCAATACATCGGATTACTGGAGTCTTTACTCGATAATACTGAGCGGGATTTGCACGTAAGCAATACATCAACCGATTTTTTTTGTTGGTAATAGACGAAGCTACAACTAAAGACACCCTCTACCGAAAACCGTTTGAGAAAACAGCACAAGAAATGCGTCTAAAATTAAGTTCACACTATTAAAATTCATAATAAATTACATCGTTGGAGTGTCATTCTGATAAGAAACAACATCGTTAGTGCGAAAATTAACCTGAATTTCGTGTTCAGTGCGCATCATGTGCAATTACTATGCGCCGTCGGATGGGATGCTGAAGTGCGAGAGCCCTCTGGCGCCAGGAGATCACTTCCCCTTCCCCCTTTTCAGATTCGCTCCCGGGCCACTAGTCTTGGGGAGGGGGGGGGGG
>LYUA01000054.1:444816-460117 GCA_002093875.1 Calopteryx splendens | reverse complement strand
GGGGGGAGACAGCAAGACAACGGAGGCCTGGGGCACGGTTAGGAATTTAAGAAGATGGAAAATCCGCAGATCTCCAAGAGGAACCATTACCCTTTGAGACAGATTTTTATAGACGACACAAAAATGAGAGAGACTTAACGCAACGAGATCAGGCTCCTCAAGGGTTCGAGAGAATGCACTCCCGTCAAGCGATATTTCAGTATTTCCATTTGAAGGTCACATTCCCCACGACCCGTCCACCCCACCTGCATAGGATTGTACTTGCCGCCCTCCATTCTTCATTCGCGCTCCTACACCCACCCATTCAAATTACGCAGACGATCTTTAATATGCCTGAGAATAATGGCGCAAATCGCTACTCCCAAGGAATAACATAGGAGCTCAAAAAAATTCTATCGTGGTCGAAACACGAGTTTATTAGTTGAGGTACGATGAGACTAATATTATCGCTGGATATTTTCTAGTCCTCACTGCTTCGTATATATTTTCATTCCAGATAAAGATATATTTTACTTATTAGCGACTGGTAATCAAACTTTATTTTTCCCATTATTATATTTATGAAAAACGAGATGCCGGCCGATTGAAATCAAGGGATAGGGTACAATGAACAAACGAAGTTTCATCATTAATCATTAAACTCCATTTCCCTCCTAATCATTTTGCGACGATTCCTCAGTAGGTACAGACTTATTCTTCAATGTTCAACTTGCTGGGTTAACAAAATAAATCATGTTGTATCTAAAATGTATGAGCACCTAAAATCTATGGAGTTTCGACAGGGGACCACTGTGTTTCTTTCTCCCCACCTCTGTCGCGTCCAATTTTATTCGGCGATAAAAAATCTAATTATGAAGATCTATTTCGTTGGATTAAAATTCACTACGGGTGGTCGTTTCGTTACCACAGCATTTGAATCGCAACGGTAAAAGTATTGCTTGATTAACGCACAAAATGAGTAATTATTTCACAATACACCAAATTTACAATACGCCATATTAGATGTTTTAAAAAATGTATAACTTACCGATCGCACAGGTTCAACGACACGGCGATGCACGCCCCGCAAAGTGCAAAGTGACACGTCCCGGTTTCAGGGGTACCGTTGGGAAATCAAAGTGCTACGACGCGAAACTCTTAGGTAATAATGGGAGGGCACCGTGGAGAATAAATAAATCGAAAGAGCGACCTCTCAGTCCCGCAAGCTTGAGAGCGATCGGGTCGAGAAGGTCACCTATACCTACACACTGCCTTCCCTTTAGGCCGCTTTGTTTTGGCACTATGCGAGAAGAGGAGAAATGAGGTGATTCACAAAGACGCAATAAATATCCCATTCGCATTCCCAGCTTACGGCGTAGAAAATGGAAAAACACGGCTGTAAGTCAAAACTCCTGGCCTTTCGTAAGGTAAAGCTGGAAATCCCATTATGTGATAGCCACCACCTCAATATCTTCTGTCGCGATTACAAAACATCCGACTGGCCGTTCGTTTCGTTGGTTTGGTTGATTTCGTTTCGGTTCGTTCATTCGTTTCAATGTTGATTGTTTTCCTCCCACCCAAATCAACTAGGCAGTTTTGAAAAACGGGCCCTAGATTTGTGGAGCTGGAAAAGAATTTCTCATCACAAGCACCATTAACTTAAACAATCTTACTCCGGCTCATCATTCATCAATCTTATTCCCTTTATCATACCTCTGAAATAACTACCAATGTGCACTCTCGACTAAAAATATCTACGCTAATATCACATTCCGTAGTCGAAATAGAATAAGAACCATATTAATATGATTTAACTTTTCCTTTTGCTGGGGATTGAACGTTTAGCCAATAAAAATAAATAATCATAAATGCCTTTGCTTGAATTCTTTAGTCAATATCAGACAAAAGAATTATAATTACAGTTTACAAATGCCATAACCTTAGTAAAAATTACTTCATCTACAGAACCAGCACATAAAATATATTTTTTAAACACATCGAGGCTCACATATGCAAGCATTAAAAATATTTCAAATCTAGCACAATTATGCGGATGAACACCAAATTATACCTTTATAAATTTAACAGTTTGCGATAAATAATAGCATGCATAACAAAACAAGATATTTTAAAACTTACAAATAATACACTAGAAGTCTTCTAAGTAACATTTAAGTACATTCCAAACACTTTCCGTTTTCCTTGTCTTGTGCCCCCATCTAAGAGGTTGCCTAGGTAATATATAAATAAAATTTAAACGGAATTTCCCGAGATGCAACAGACGGAGAACCACGTGAAATTCCAAATAAATAATTCTAACTCAACTCGTAAATTTCCATTTAAATATTTTGTTTGTTGATTATCAATAACCATATCTTCTAAAAATATAATTTATACTTCATCATCCATGAAGCCATTAATTTTTTTAACTTAAAGAAAAAGCATAAATTAGCATAAAACCTCGTGAGATTCAACATGACTTTTTTTTACTAGGTATTCATGTAATGCAAATTGCAGGTATTCAAAAAGGACACACTTTTTTTCTATGGTATACCTTTATCACATACAAAAAGTTGTATTACTGTAAGTTTTAATTTTTTGATGAATAACATTTTATTACGGCCATTCGCGAACGGTAATGGAGAATAGTTCTCATCAAATTATCTACCCACATTAGCACTAGACCACCTACTTTGTAATTATGTACCTACATCATACGTCCAACGTAATTACAAGATATGGAACGAAAAACACTAAGTAAAGCTACACTGGTAAAGCACTTTCCAAGATACGCAAATTTAAATTATAAGAATTTAAATGTGTTTCATACAGGGAGACTCCGGCGGGCCGTTGCAAGTGAGAGGAAAAGACGGACGCTACTTTTTAGCAGGGATCATCAGCTGGGGAATCGGCTGCGCCGAAGCCAACTTGCCTGGGGTGTGCACTCGAATCTCCAAATTCGTCGACTGGATACTGGAAAACGTCACATAGAGGCAAGATGGTCCACGAGGAGCACCAACACCAGGGAAACAACTCGAGCCCATCGCGAAGGAACCGGCTGGTAGGATTGTAGAAAAACTTTCCCCTCCTTCCTCCATGGATAAATGTGGCGGGGAAAATCATGACCCTGATCATCTTCGTGTGCAATAATGATTCCATCAGTACACTGCAAATTTTAAGTTCCGAATCCTTATCCGATGTCTCTCCGTGCCTTTTGAAAGCGTTCGCCCAGCTTCTCCCTTCAACTGTTTGTGACTTCCGCTTTAGTTTCACTAGAGTCTTTATTTAAATTACAAAGACTGAAATTCAGTTTATATAAAAGTGATATTAATTATTTCAATATAATCCCGATATATATTTACAAATAAGTTATTATATCTTAAACTACTATTAATCAGTCGTGTCATTGTGTCGGACTGTTATGGGACTGTTCATCGAGCAGACAAGTAATCTTGCCTTCTGAGAACATTGTTTTAGTGTATTGTGAAAGTGTTCCCTTAAACTGTTCAGTTCACGGTCTAAAAGTTGGCCGTTTACATAGCCTACTTACGGATAATAATTTTTGGTGACTTTTGCTATTCCATTGGTTTCCAATAGTTGGGAACAAACATAAAAGCAACAGCGAGCTAGAGCCACAGCGTAAAGACTGATCGTTGACTCGCCTTTAATTGCCATACCTGACGACTATTTCAATGAACCAAAGTTCCCCTTAACATTATAGTAAAGGAAGAAAAAATGGCTCCATCCTAAGACGACGCAGAAAGTTTCAAGACGCCCTCCGTTGGAGGGTATTATCTGGCTGGATGACTTTAGTGCAAAAAGCTCAAGGTAACTAAGGGATGCTGCGAAGCTATAATAGCAGATATATCAATGATATATTTGTGACTGAATAACTAAGAGTCAAGACTTCAAGGTCAATTTTTTGTTGTTTGTCGGTGATTTGTTACCTGTTGTAAATAAAATGTAATATTTGTGTTGGAGAATATTAAATTACATGGCAGGTAGAAATAATCGGAGAAAGACTTATATACCATGGACGACGAGACCATATTTAATGTAACATCTATAATGAGAGTAATTTGTTTTGACTAGCCCTCAAGGAAACGTTTTGAACTTGTGTGACTAAATGCCAGAAAATTAGATGAACACTAAATTTTGACAACTTGTTGTTTCACTTTAGTAATGTCTGACTATTTATTATTAATTCATGTGAACAACTTACACCGGTTGCATTTTCTTATTTTGAGTAAGGATGCGATACTTAGGTGCCTACTTACAATACCTGGATAGCAAAAAGGTACCTCCTTATAGAAATGATGAAAGATTTAATAGTTAAGTCAGAAACAATGTTTACAAAATTCGGTTATTGCTATATTTGCGTGTGTTTTTGGGTAATTACTTGTGTGTATCATGTAATTTGACAATGTACAACTTTGTAAATGTATGATCGTATTTTGATGTTAAAATAGGTGACACTACAGCTACCGAATGAAAAAAAATGAAATTACTTAGTCTCTATACTCTAGCTCGATGCTAATCCAATTGGCTTAATGAGTATAATTTATTTGCTACACAACATCAACAAGTAGCATCGTTCTGAAAAGGAAGCACTTCAACCAACTGTTGCTATATTAAAATAAATTGAGTATTATTACAAAAAATATGGATTTTCAAACCTAAAGGTCTTTTAAAATGTAGGTACTTCTCTACCTTCCTGTCTACTATTAAGCAACTAATATGTCACCCTTTAGTAAAGGATGCAATATTTTTAGATAAATATTGTTCCTCCTCTTCTTTCTGCTTTCTTGTTTTAGAATGAAGCAATGGTTGACAATTTATGCATTGGAAATGTTTTTTTTTCCCATTCTACGTTATTCAGTCATTTGTTTTCCAAAAGTTACCTTTGAGGACTAGTATGAGTATACAAGAACAGCTTTAAATGTCCAATCAGAGAGAAAGTCTCCCTCTACTCAGAAGTTTGAAATGTTTGATAAAACAATGCAATGAAGTTCAGTGAAAAAATATGGTTGAAAACTTGTTGCATCTCTATTGTTAACTTCTTGTATCTAGACTCTCAATGGGAAAAAGACTCAAAGGCCAATTATTATTTTTTAAATGTTGTCATGAAAAAGGGATAAGACTACAAAAATACCATGCAAAATCTTCATCTAGTTAGTGCATGCCTTTTCTTCTATGTAGTAATTATAATTTTTTTTTATCTGGCACTGGACAAGCTAAGTCCTCTTTAGAGACCAATGTCATTGTGACTCACTGACGGCCCATGCCGCCCAGAAGCAAAACCATTGGTAATCCATATAGGGATGACCGTGTTAAATACTAAAAGCTCTGAAACACTTGTGAAATGATTTCCTAGCAATGGTAATTATTATATAAGCCTGCCAATGAGGGTTCTGTGAGAAGCCTCACAGGTCATGGGGTGTGCCCAGTATTCAAGTTTATTAATATATAAAATATTGATTGTTAGTGATCTCTATGTAACAGCTGTTCATATTATAGGTCACCAGATATCTGATAAATATATTTGCATCCTATTTAGCTGTGAGGTTGATGCAGCCAAAGGTTCATTATGAAGAATATATTATGACTTGATTATTCTCTCATGATCCTATTCCAAAAAGGAATCCTGTTCTACAATTAATACCATTTAAATGCAGTACTCATTCATGATGCCTACCACAATGTTAAAAGCATATTCGGTCATGATTAAGTAAATCTTAAGAGTACTGCATTTTTTATGATGTTGACTCAAACTCACTCGTAAGTTAATCAGTCACTCTTAAGACATTCTGTAAAAAAATCATTAAAATTATTTGATAATGATGTTAATAAGATGATTTTTATTCTGAAATTCATCGATATGTATTTTTGTAAATGTTCCAGGAAAAAGTTGATGCATGACTGACTATGATGATTCAGTAAACTGCAATTTTATCTAAGAATGTAGTTACATCATTTGGAATGGAAATATTCTCCTATTAATGTGAAATATGATTCTAGTCGATTTGAAAAATTTTCACATTTTACATATGTCATATAAGTTTTAAAATAGTAAATTTGCACTTGGACCTGTGGACTTAATTTATAGGTGCTAATATCATAATGATGATGAGCAATGTTATCTATAATTGGCATGTATGTAATAAGTATGCCTACTTATAATATTAATAAAAAGGCACTTGTAATAAGTTACTATTCTCTTTTTTCCACAAATTAAAGACTTTGTAGATGCTGAGAGCCCATAAATGACATATGGATTATTTTTTAACAGTTGTTGGCATTTAGCTTTTCCTTTGCTGATTAAAGAATTGAATCAAGTCTCTTTGCCAACACACATATACATCAAAATCTCTCATTGCAGCATAATGAAAACTGAGAAAGGCAGTCATTTTATTTCATAGATGCTAATTTATATCATCAGACTTTCAACCTTGAACTCTCTTTGTAAATAATAACTGTACTTCATGGAGATGAGGGTGCCATAGCACTTGTATGACTTATTGCACCGAATAAAAGAAAATTTTCAATTTCACATCAGTGGTTTTCTAACAATTTATTTAGTGCTCAATGGGCCCAAAGAGACCAAAATCCAACTTCTGCCGCCTTTCCCAGATCTTTCATACAGCACTGTGTATATCTAAATTGACCTTGTATATTTAAATTATGCTCAAGCGGTTGAAAAATTAAATAAAATGCCAGCTTTGTTAAAATTTAGAAATAGTATATGTTACAGTCATTATTTGGTGTCATTTTCCTTTAATATAATTATAAGAGAAAATGTAACTTATTCTTAATTACATTCCCAAAAACTTTCCTGTTGAAACAGCAATTCAAAAATGCTTGTGTCTATTTGCCTGATTCAGTGTCATATAGTATAAGTTATACTAGACACTTTGAAGGCCCATATCATATCTTTGTGGAATTCTCAGGCCTTATTTATCTTTAAGAAATATTCCCCCCTAAGATCAAAATGAAATGGATCTTGTTCTTTTGTATCTTTCTGCTGATCCCTCTGTCTTCCCCAACCAACCCTCTTCCTCCATAGTCACCAATGGCACTGGATCTTTATTACTTTTTCAGTTCTATTTTTAGATTTTTTCTACTAATTCCTCTGCAATTAGTACTAGCTATTAGTAAAAATGAAAGACAGGAGTGAAATTTGGAGAAGGGTTGTAAGGGGTGATGGTTTAAGAAAACATATACACGAGTGCTGAACAGAAACTATAGTACCTACTTCATGTTCTGAATTGGGATTGCCTTCTTTATTGCTTTTCTCATACCCTCCAACAAAAAGGTGAACTATTTCAGAAAATGCATTGGGACTTAGATAACTTCATTTTTATAAGCAATGCATTTGGTAAGTATAGTAATTCAAGCATCATAACTTTACCAAGGATATGTAGCAAAGACTTAGCAAATGTGGGTGCTTTGCTGAAGTAGACTGATGTTGAAGTCCTGCGTCAGTAATGGTAAATGCTTGAAAAAATGCATAGCTTTTCATTGGGGTTCTGTGGCATATCCCCAGGATGTGCCCTGAATTTATAGTGGTGCCTTTTTAATTAACCCTTGGGAGGAGACTTTAGAAGCTTTTTTTTTAACTCTTAACACATTCCAATGTTATTCTGGCACACTTATAAATGCTTTCTTTCACATATGAGATGGACATTTGTCTGCTGAAATTATATCATTATTCATTCTTGTGAAGTGAACAAGTTAGAAGTTTTTGTAATTTTATCAATTTCAAAGAACAAAGCATGTAATGTTTCACGTTGGAAATAGTCATTACCATTTGCTTTAAAGTATCCAAATAATCTACATTTTGTATTGCTCAAGTTTCATTCGTTAACACTGTTACAAGAATTATATCGCACCTAAAAATAGGCCAGAAAATTTATGACTTTCATGCAGCAAAAACAGAGGTACTACTTCTATGCTACAAAATAAATGTAAATATGGAAAAAGGTTTTGTTAGTAATGAGCATCATAAAATTGTACTAAGTTATCATTGAAGACCCATTGAAAGGCCTATGGATTATTGAATGTATTTTATGGAAAAATATGATATTAGACATGGTAGTTATCTACATAAATATTCAGAACAATAAATTAATGGTAACTACTTTTCATTTATTTTATTTCCACCAGGGCAGTGATTATTAGGAATTTCCTTGCAAACAGAACAAGAATTGGAGAACCATTAAATTAAAACAAATATGCACTAAGGCAAGGAAATATCAGTATTGCCTATTTTAGTAGAAGAAAAATCTTGGATATATGTGAGAAGCCAACAAGGATCGTTCATTAATCATGTGATACTTTTTGGAAAAAATTTTGACCCCCTCACCCTGTGTCATTAGCTCAACCCCCATTCTACCTTCCACCTTAATTCATCCAACTTGCACATCTTATCAGTTTTACTTGCAGACAAGTCATGTTTTTTTCATACTTTAGTGGGAAGTTTTCAACTGTGCATAACTGTTGTAGTTAAATTAATGCAGATGATGTGAAAGTAGTGAACATCAAAGATTCTGTTGGTCCACATGAAGGGCAAGTGTCATGTTTGCTCCCTTGATCCATCCTTGTCATTTTATTTCACTACATCTTTAACATAGAAGATATACCATGTATTTCCCCTGTCTCAAAGGGACATGAGTGCTTCAAGGATATTCATAATTTTAACAAATTCAAATGTGCAGTTAGATATATTCATCAGGTGCCTTGTGGCAAATCGGAAGCATTCACAAAACTGATTATTATACGTTAACATCAGAGTTGATGCGACGTATTAAGCCTAGCTAATAGTTCTAGGAAGGAGTAAAATCCAAAACTTACCAACTTTCCTATTGGCTTTGAATTTTACGCTTTCCTATAAGGGTTAATAATCAAACTGTTAATTATTCTAACCTTGCCACCTCTTACCTGAACAAAATAATAAGGATAACCCCAAGAAATTGATTTATTATCTTCATCACTATTTAAAATATTAAAAGGAGTTACCTTGTCATGGGATCATATGCTATTTTGAAATTTCCTCATAACCAAAGTTTTCATCTTGTCTTCTTCCCATTCAGTTGTGGCTGCCATTTTATGTTTCTGCATTTGCCCCATTGCCCTTCTTGAATAATCAAAAGCTTTTGCTGCATTTTCCTCTTGCTTTTCTTTCTGATTTCCTCACATATCCACTGCACCAAATTGTATAACCAAAATCTTTCTCCTTTTTGATCTTCATATTCCACTTCATTCACTTTGATGCATAGGTTCTTCCTAGTTTCATAGGTAATTTTTCCATTAGTTTTATCCGTTATCTCCAGCATCATCAATTATGTAAAACTTAAGTAAAGGGAAAGCCTAAAACAATATGACTTCCAATATTATGCTATGGAATTAAATAATTAATTGCTAGAAAGCTGAAAAATGGCATATTTAGTGAATTAACATATAATGATGTTTCGAGTTATTTCTTTCCATTAAGTAATTTTTACTGCTAGGGTGATTGGTGGTGTTGAGGAAAAATTCTGGTACATCAGCAATAATTTCCTTTTTGATGGAAAATAATTATTTTAGGTTCTTTGAGAGTTCATATCTCAAATTTCCCTTACCATTTCAAAACAATGCAGAAGTGCTGTAGGTAAAATATCAGAAATTCAGAACAAAGAATATTAATAAAAGACAGGTAGATGCACAAGGGTTATAATATAAGCAGAGGCAAAAAAGCAATGGTTTTCATGCCTGCAGATGGTTATTTTCTATTCTGTAGGCTCCCTGTGGTCACCATTAGCCAGAACTTTTGATATTTCCTCATTAATTCTGCATGGTAAAAATGCTAAAATAAATGTTGATGTAGAATGGTTTAATGAGAAATAACTGTGAGAAGTCATGAGAAAATTTTTAATTACTGCAGTAAAGTAACTTTTCCCGTAGGAAACTTTCATGGCAGGCATTATTAGTTGTTTAAGTGATTTAATTTTTGGAGTTCCAGATAAATGACTATCAAATGATTAACTTTTAAGTGGGAAAAATTTCAGGGTGTAGTATAATTGAAAATATTTCAATCCTCAGAATCTTAGATGGATATATTGGTTGAATTCACCCAATCTCTAACCTCTGGTAAGGACTATGAACTGATACTCAATATAAATTTGGGGTTTATCCAGAAACAAATTTTTTTTATTTCAATATAGTCTCACTTATCATAGAGCTGAACTCAAAAGGACAAATCTTCAAGTTCAAGTGTGCCTACTTAATTGGATTCCACATTCAAACAGCTAGACTAAATGAGTAGGCTAGCATTTCCAAAGGACTTAACCAATGTTCCACAGGAATGTGTTTGCTGAATTTTGCAATAAAAGGCTTGACATGTTTACACATACACTGCTATAGCAACAGACCTAATATCCAATAAAAGGTAAGAAGATGTGAAAACATTGAGAAATGTATTTCATGAAATAATTTCCTTATGAGGATATATATAGTACCATCTAATGTGTATAAATAAGTATGTATCAATGAAGTTACCTACATGAAAGTTTCCAAAATGTTCACATACTTAATGAGCCCCCTTCGATATCTATTGATTTTAATAATATTTATCCATCTTTTTTACTCCATGCTGCATTAATTTGTTTAAAAGTAGGTAGGTGGATGTAGACTATTAAGGTATGAATACCATAACTCTTCCTTGATCAGTGCCACCTTTCATTACAAATTTCTCTTTGAGGCAAAAACAATATAAAAATAGTCTCATTTCTAAATACTACCATTGTGAGTTGGAAACAATTAACTGGAGGAATACTTCAGTCCTTTCCATCAAGTTTAAATCTCTTTAAAAATTGATAAATAGAGCCTATTTAACACTAAACATGTTTGGTCAATTCTTATTTTTCTCTATTTTTTATGTGACTTGGATATTTACTTGTTTTCCTTGTTGTGTTCTTAATTTTACTAGCTTATCCAAAAACCACCATAAGCAAATGTCAGTATATAGTTAATACTATGTATTTAAAATGTGCCAACAGACCTGTGTCTATTTGCATACAATTTATAATAAATTAAAAAAAATAATTTTGCCCAGATTTCTTGCCTTCAGTGATGTTTTTTGCACACATCTTGTTTCCTTTAATTTTTTCTTGTATCCATAGAGTGCCTTTATAGTCATGGCAGGTTAGTTTTTGACATACAGGGTTCCAAGTATAGAAAATTTAATTGAAGTGATTAAAGACTGAAAGAATATTACAAAAACTGTAGTTCTCCCATTGAAACATTAAGTATTTTATGAAGATAGAACAAGTACTGAACAGGCTTCTGTGATGACTCCTTCATAAAAAAACAGAGGTCGCGGTGTGCTCACAACCTTTGCCTGTTCAATTTTGCAGTGAATGCTCATAAATGCCATTACATACAATTAAGCCACTTATATTAAAGAGAAATAACAGGGGATGGGTGAACAATCAGTAAATAAAGAGATCATTAAGAGCAGTTTCCTATAAGAGGTGAGGGCATGTACACTAAGGAAAGGTACGAAAAGAACATTGAAGCAGAGCAAATTTAGCAGCCATTACCTAACTGCATTAAATCTCTGACAGACATGTGGGAATGAGCATTTACTTCCATAATGGGGAGGAGAAATGACAGGTAGCTTAATATTTTCACATTTATAGTTGTACTATAATAATTTACTTTTATGTTATATAAAGAGAATAGTTAAATGTTTGAGTGTATTCCATAAAAATACTGGGGTTTGCATTTTTCTGGTGAAAATTATTAAATCAAGTTATAAGTATTATTTTCATTAAACTCTTTGATTTCAACATACACATTTGCAACGTTTTTACACTGTTACTGTCTGAGAGTCAGTATGATCACAATATTTACCGTTTAAAAATACACTAATGAAACATTTTTATATCGGTGCAATTGTTAATGCAACAAACAAAGCATTTTCATCACACAAACCTTATGAGGCACATGGTTATATTAGAAAGTAATTTTATACAGACTATATTGATTTATGTTCTCACATTCACTGAAATAAGTCTTGTCACTATAAAAAAAATAATTAACTGAATAGGCTGGTAATGCAGAGATGCTATTTCTTTGACATAAATCTTGGGGTCCTGAAACATATGATAAAGATGAGAGGTTTATTTTAATAAAACTTTGTTTCCCTCACCAAATGAGAAATTACAATTAAATGCAACACCACATCTCATCAAATGACACCTATACAATCTATTCTGTTGTGAAATTGTCTTTCCTCAAAAAACATTATATTCCATCTGATTTCTGAATATATATTCACTGTGGTAAAAGATTCTTCTAATAGTTTCCAGTTCTTAAGATAAAAAATAATTTCTAATGTCTCTTATATTGACAAGAAATCTCTATAATATCCATTAACCAGCATGAAACAAGGTGGTAATGACAGACTAGCATCAGTTTTTGAGTGACTTGTAGTTCACATTAATGTTTTTTGGATTCTCTTATTAGTTACTAGCATTAAAGATTCAACAACTTTACTTTAAACCAAATATAATACTTAATTGTGCACATAAATGGCTTTCTTACATCAATTGGCTCCCCATTTTGTTTCTAAATAGTCCTGGAATGACTTGGTTTGCTATTTGACATTTTTTCCTAATACTCATGTTTTTTTTACATCCTATTTTTTTTAATATATGTAATCTCACAGAAACACCACAGATGTAAACCCATTTCAAAGATGGGAATGCCAAGGGAATAGGATAATGACATCTTTTATTTTATCAGCACAGCTGATTAGAAAATAAAATATTACATTCTTCTCCGGTTATTCAGCAACTTACCCTGAATTCTCTGGAAACATTTGCGCTCACCATCTTGTTAATGTAAATTGTTAAAAACATTTTGAACCATGAGCCTCATCTTAACAATTAAAATACTGAAATTAAGCACAATTCCACATGGCTGAGATGCTTTAATCACAATTCAAGGCCAATGTCAAACTCAGACTGCTTCAGTCACTTAAATTACTCACCATGCCAAAAGGCATTCTCTCTTAGTTTCCTCTTCGACCAGCTTCCCTGTGCCAAGCAGATTGCACAACGTCATTTATGTTAAGATATGTACAAAGAGAGGAAATAGTGGAAGATTTTACTTTGGGCTCTTCCCAGAGACCAAGACTTAGTTCAGCCTTGGCAGCTCTTTCACCTATTGATTATCAACTTATCATGTCTCCAATCACTCAGTCACATGGGCAACATTTTCAGTTGGAATTCTCACATGCCACACCATCACTGAGGGGCACAGTAACTTTCCCCTGCCCAGTGACTTTCTGCCCACCAGTGCTGTGCTTTCGACGGCGGATGCTCCCTCCAAGCAATGGGGGGCCCTTGTTGCTCCCTCCTGCCATTGTCCCCTTTGGTTCACTTGTTGCCCCTCTCCCTCCAACTCCCTTCTCCCCCCTGGACCGAGCTGATGAAAACAAGAAAAATCCTCGCTGCTTAGAGGATGGGCTGGGTCCACCAGATCTCCCCACCCTCTGATGCTGCCACCATTTGCAGTGATCTCTTTGGAGCATGCTGTCAAGGCTCCTGGCCAGTGACCCCTCACTTGTGACCTCCTCTTCCACCTCACACTCATGGGTCTCCCCCTTCTTCTTGCGGGAAGAGTGGACTGAGGAGGATGAAGCCGAGGATACAGCTGAAGGAGATGCGCCTGCTGTACCATTCCCCAATTCCTCTGGGGACCCAGGAGTGAGGAATGATTTGGTTGAGTCAGCACCATCAAGGTCATCAGGTGCAGGGGAAGAGTGGCCTCCTCCTCCACCTTTCCCACTGACAAGGAGGGAACGCCATCCACGGCACACCCTCCCCCCGTGACCCTCTCGTCCAAGGGATGCAGACTTTCTCTGCATGGCCAAGGGTGATGCCCTCCCCCTCGTCGTGCCAGAGCAGTCCGAGTGTGGCCTGGGGGGTGTGCCAGGAGGGGATGGCATGCCTTGTATCCTTTTACCATGACCTTCGCTACCCCCACCACCGAGAGACAGTCTCTCTGTAAAGTGCCACAGCCGTGACATTATTGAGTGATTTCTCTTGGGTCGACCCTGCTGAGACCTGACTTCAGCATTCTCATCAATGACTTCCTGGTCCACTGGAGCTTTTGCTGCTGGACTTGGGTCTGCCTGGGGGACGTCCTGCGTGCCCCCAGCCTTCACCGCTGCCATGCTGTCTTCCCCTTGAACCAGCCCATCCCCCTCCCATTCCATCTTGGGCCTGGATTCCGCTCGGGACTCCCTTCTCTTCCTCGCTCCAGGAGGTGGCACCACTACCGTTGATGCACCCTCCGTGGATATCTTAAACTTGAGAGTTTTCTCACTGACTTCCACCTCTGTCACAGTTTCCTCGCCCTCCTCATCCTCATCTTCCTCCTCAGAGTCATCTTCATCCCTCTCCTCATTGATGGCCCTGTTCTGTGAGTCAAGCACTTCCATGAGCGTCTCCTCCACGGTTCCATCAGAGCTCCTAGATTTCTCGCCAATGACCTGCACCGGGTCATAATCCCCCCCATCGTAAGATCTCGAGTGGGAGTGCGAGTGGGAGCGCATCCACTGGAGGCTCCTCTTGGAGCGCATGCTGTGCGCACTGCCAGATTTGGTCAAGATGTGGCCGCCTCCGGGATGCACTGGGGGACAAGTGTGGGGATCGAGGAGGGTGTGGCCAGTTCCCTCTTCACCGCTGGTTGCAACATCTCCTTTAGAACTTCCTCCGCCTCCAGAGGCCGCATCCATGCTGCGTCGATGCCTCTCTTCCTTTGAGGCCTCATTTAGTCTCCGATAATAGTCCAAAGCCTCACGCACAGGTGTGATGATCAAATCCTTAAGAAATAATGAAAAATCAGCTCTCAGAAAAGTACTTGCAAATATTTATTCAAATAAAAATTACTACACTGAATGAATGACTCTAATAAAAAAATAAGAAATCTCTATAACCTAATAATTAGACTTTTTTAATGTTTACAAAACATAGTATTTGTTTTTTTTATAATAAACAACTTCTAAGTCTTACAAACTTTCCTGGTTCAAATAAACACTTAGCTCACTAGGTTATGTCCAATAGGTGTACTTCTACATTCTTTCTCATTATTGATTATTTTGACAAGGGAGTAAATAAATGTAGAGAAGAGACAAGTAATTTCAAACCAATTTTGTTGGTTTGTGTCTTTTAAATACATACATCAAAATTACAGTAATCAAACCGAAGGTCGGTTTTGTAGGTGAGGGTAGAGCTCACCCAGTGCTAAGCCAAATGGCATGTGAAATTCACACATC
>LYUA01000054.1:404471-417119 GCA_002093875.1 Calopteryx splendens | reverse complement strand
TCGAACCTGGGCCCTCTGGTCAGCAGCCCAGCACTCTAACCACTGGACTAACATGCCCCTTTGGTGAATGTTAGTGTAAAATAAAATAATATTTGCGATAATAATTATTTCCAAGGTAGGATATATGTAAGAAATATCTTATATCTGTACATTATATTATTTCAACTTTATTCAAAAGTTTCAAGCATTAATTTATGAAAATATTCTTGGTATTATTAACTTACAGATTTACTTTCATCTAGAAAAATAGATGTGGGGAGTTATGGATTACACTTTTGAAAACCTGAGTTAGTTAATGGAAATAAATCTATGAAACATTACAAAACTGCTATTCATTATACCATTTAAGTATGGGTGATGATTCCCTGTAATGCCCCCATTGAATTGAGGATCATAGTATTTACCACAAAGATTTACTAAGTTTTACGTAAGAATAATCATTGGCATGTTTTTGTTTGTGCATTTGAATAAAAAATGCTTTTAAAATTTCATTTTGATTTTGCTACTAAATACTTCGATCAGTTTTTGTGAGATATGGTTTAAAATACCAAATATGACATTACTAGACCTGCCAGGACTAGTTAATAATCCTTTGTAAATCAAGAATCTGACTTTCACTCTACTAAAATCCCAAGGAATCAAGTATCTTACTCTAGGAAATATATCAAACAATCACCTTATATCCATAAACCTCAGGTACACCTGTCTGGCTGCTTCAGGATCCCGCCTTCCATAAGGCTGGTGCTTCCCAGTAACCCTCTTTTTCCGTTTTCCTCCAGAAGAGACAATAGAAGTTGTACTTTCCTGTGATGATTTTCGTACAGCCAGTGCCTCTGGGTTTTGCAGCCTTGATCTGAGAGCTTCCATCTCCTCTCGTAGTTCCTTCAAGATAACTGGAACCTCCCCTGAGTTTGAACATATGTGCTTTTCTAAGTGCTCCAGCCTGGAAGCAGCAGAAATTCTTTCATGAGAGACCATCACATAAGTTTTCATGTTTATCCTGAAATTTATGTAAAGAGTAGAGGTTACACCAAAATCATAAAGGAGGCCATTCTGACCACATTTGCTGAGAACTTGGTACTTTTTTAAGTATTTTTTTCAAAAATTGTTCCTCCCTAAATAATGTGCCTCCATATTTCTAAAGCCTTAGTTTTCTGAAAATAATAATGTATTAAGTACAAAAACAGTCCCTCCTAAACATTACCTCCTTTATTAATATTTTCACAAAAAAACAACAAGAAATGAAGTACTTTCTCAAAGAAATGAAACTGAAATTAACATTAAAGAACAAAAATATAGCAGTTTTTCACTTTTTAGTGCTGAGATTCTGTGCATGGAAATGAAAGGCCCCAGATTGGAGATTTGCAAACAGTAGGAAATTGTTCAACATGACACGCTTATTATTGAATGACCAACGTATAGTCAACTATTCTCCCCTTCCACATATTCCTTCTTTAAGGGAATCATCGGCTCATCTCTACCCTTCCTCATCATCTACACCATGCCTTTTTAGCCTTTGGAGACACTCCCACTCCCCCCCCTGGCGTGACTCTTCCCACTCTATCCACCTGAACTTACCCACCCCTACTGCCTCTCCCACCAGCCTGCCCACCTCCCTCCTTCCACCATACCTTCTCCCTCCCTTCCCCTCTCTTCCCCGGTTCCGACTGTATATTTTGCATTCTAACCTTTTTTCTCTGTCTTGTACCTGATGATGCCTCAGTCAAAACAAATGTTGTAAATAAATTCTTTTTAAAAAGGGGAAAAGTGATATATTTCGTTTTTCATAATGAGTTCCTTCCACCACATCAAACCTGAAAAATGTGAAATTTAATGTGTTGAAACAACTCAGATGGTTGGAAAATGTACAAGGTTGTGAGATACTAACACATTTTAAAGGTTTCCGATGCTCATCAATTTTCACAGTTCTTGACAAATCATTGACACCTACAATTCAAATCAGAGGTCTTACAGCTATTTGTTGAGAATCAAAAAGGTTTTACGATTGGACAAAATTTTAATGATATAGTTTAAAATTTATTTTGTGAAAAGTTTATGAAGTCAAAGAAGAAAATGATAAAATAACATATTTCAAGAACTTGAAGTTCTCTCTCTCAGCATACATTTAAAAGAAGAGCCAACACTCCACAACGCATTACCATTCAATAAGTCATTCAAAGACCAATTTTCATACCCTCTCAACCCTCTATGCAACAGGACCTTGCTCCTCTCCCGCCATTGAGTTAGTCATATGATGTTCATTCCTCCAATGCATTTTGTCTCATATACAGTGTGACATGAATAAGGAAAATTTCCGAATTCGAGGTGAACTTGTACGTGATACATTATTAAATCCTTATGGAAAGGAAAGATTAAGGTCTAACTTTGAAGAGAGTAATTTTGGTTTCCTCTTAGTGGTAAGCAATATAATAGTACATAGTAGGCATTAACATTCGTCCCTCGTAAAGAAAGCTTTATACGACACCACGATAGAAGTTAACACAAGGACTCAGCCACCACCCCAAAACAGTGAAAGGTGTCCTCAGAATACGTGCAAAGTTTGAGAGACGCATGGAAAGAATGTAATTTTGGGGTGTGGATCGTACCTGTAGCGGTTGGACCAATAATAATATGCTCTTTCAGTGTTTATTTAATCCTCTCATAAAAAAATGAAAATAAGAGATGGTCTGGAGTGGTTATTCAACCACTCATCTTCAAATACGCTTCTTACTTCGTTCATTCAATTATATGTGTAGCCGATAGAAGTAAATACTTATGGAACCCATTCTTAACTTATTTTTAAAATATAATTCGCATTTAAAAAACAGGTTTTGTATGCGGACTACTATAGAAATATCATCCCTTAGCGCTCGTAAGATGTAGTATCCCCAGGTCATTTCCATTATTGCAAACAATTCCCGAATTAATAGAAGAAGTTTTCAGTCCTTAGATAATCTGAAGTTGTAAAATAATTTTCTCCTTCAAAAATTACTCCAGCGACATCATTCCAAATTCCCATTAGGACACCGCCTGCTGTTCTAGTGTTTAATGGCGGCGAGAATTTCCATTGTAAAAGAGAAATTAGTGCGGAATGAAGATAGGGGTAAGCGGAAGGGAAGAAAACAAATGAATGAAAGAAGCATCGTAAAGGGAGGGTGGGTGGGTTGGGTTGGGGCAGGTAAAATGCGAAAGGAAGTAAACTTCGTTATCCCACAAAATATATATTTTTATTCGTGACCGGTTTTGATAAAGTGAATCATCTTCTGGCACATTTTTATATTTTTTCCCCGCTTGTATACGCCAATTTTTCAATAATGAGTTATCATACATTTTTTTATTCACATATTATATCATGCAAAAATTTAACTTCATACTATATATTTATCTTAATGTGCAATTTATATGATGTACAAGTTTCATTGGTTTGACTTCAGTACTTCGGCGGTGTTGCAAGTTGAAAAATGTCCAGTTCACCTACGGCAACTTTTCGCTTTCCACGGTGTTTCTTCACATTGGGGAACAGGGAATAGTCAGTCATATGGGAATAGGTCTGGACCATAGGGAGAATGAGTAACACACTTCACATGTATTTCCGCGAGATATTCAGCAACAACATTTGGGATACGCGGCCGTGCATTATCGTGGTGCAGCATGCTGATTTGAAATGTGGTATTTTGTGATTGATACGCTCTTGGAGAATTTTCAGTACATCCCTATAGTATGCTCCTGGTACGACGCGCTATTAAATAATTCCCTAAATATCGAAACATTATATAACCAAAGCTTTCCCAGTAGAAACCATCACTTTGGCTTTTTTTTGGTATTGGTGATGCAGGAGATTTCCACACAGAAATTTACTGTTCGCTCTCTGGATTAAAATGATGTAGCCAAGTTCCATATGTAGTGATTACCTTTGAAATAAATTCCTTATCTTTCTGTACCATCAATTAAAACCGTGAACAAACATGCACGCGAAGGTTCTCCCGTTCGGGTATGAGTAGTCTTGGAACCCATTGCGCACACACACGTCTCATGGGCAATTGTTTCGTTACCAACGCGTGGGTGGCACTGAATGAAATTTAAAATATTTCTAATAGAGCTCTTAACGTTATTCGACGATCTTCTCTCATCATGGCTGCAGCGTTGTTGGTGTTTACTTCCGTAAGAGCAATGACTGGAGCTCCGGGTCCATCTTCCTTTGAATTTGATTGTCTTCCCTTTCGAAAAATTTTAAACCACATTTTAGCGGTGCTCTAGGGAAAAAGGAATTCTCCATAAGTCTTGTGTTACGTAGCAGGCCTCAGCTGACGATTCGTTCAGGTGGAAGTACATTTCAATACATCGTATTGTTTCCACCCTCCATCGTTTGACGAACTGAACATGTTTCAACCTTCAACGGCTGCCTCCGATTCAATACCGGAGTCAAATCAATGAAGCTTGTATCATACATACATTACACAATAAGCTAACAATATAGCATAAAATTAAATGTTTGCACAATAAATTATTCGAATAAAAATTTACTGTAACTTCATTTATCAGCTCACGTACCGTAATAAAGCTGGGATAAAGTTCTAAAAATGTGCCAGAAGATGATAAAAACGGTCGCAAATAACGGCGAAGTTTTCTTCCTTTCACACCACGAAGGAGTTCCACGCCATTTCGTATGACATGTAAAAGGAATTGAAAAAATGGGTAGGACATAAAGAAATAAGGAATAAGTACAGAGTTTTCGAGAACCCTTAAGGATAGCAGTCCAGCCTGAGAAGATGAATGAGATAGATGGAGAGGCGCGGAGGAAAATTCGAAAGTAAAAGGAAAAAAAATAAAAGGTCTGTGTGATGGATTGCTCGGCTCATTTGGGAAGTCATGAACTCACATCCGGGATATCCGGGGGATAGACGGATTTTCCCTGCCTTTTTTTCCTTTTCGGGTAAGATTACGACAGTCCTGCGAGGCCACTGATTGGAATCGAAGGCATTCGGGGTTTTTGTGTCTTTTTCCGAGTGAGGGATTTCTTTCCACTTTCAGAGGTGATCTCTAAAAGGTCTAACAACCCGAGGCGAATGGAAACATTGTGCGGCGTAATCTGAACAATTGAAGTTCCGCGAGGAAGGGATTCAAGAGGATGAACCATGAAGAGATGATTGGTGAGGACGCGGCGGCCGAGAGCCACTCTCTTCGGTTGATGGGACCTCAATTGTCCGACGGCGGTCATTTATGGGCTCATCTCTCGCGGCTTTATCCGCGAATGTAACTCACTAACTGCGTGACGCAGTGATTAACTTCCCGCCATTTTTCACTCTGAACCAGAGTTAGTGATATTTTATTAATTTTTCCCATATTCACCTGTTTTTTTTCATTTAAATATATTCGTTTCCACTGGAAGGAGCGACGGGATACTGTTACTTTTAATTAGCTTACATCATTATCCGGAAACAAAATGTGGAAAAGAGATTTAAAAATTGGTGTACTTTCATAGGTTTTTTTTGGAGATAATAATTATTATTCTCTTTATTGGGACAAGTTATGCATTGAAATGCCTACTCAGGAATGTGCTTAGGTATTGTATAAGTGTATTTATTTATTTGCCATTTTTATATGTTCTATTTGGTGAAAAATATCGAATTTTATTATATTCCGTGACGCTTTTTAGAATTTTTAATGTGATTTCATACGACATACCTACTGGTACAAAAACAGTAAAATATCTGCATCCTTTGCTTCATATCATCTTTTTCTATGGGACGAATATTTAAAAAAATAATTCCATATATCCATAAATTCAAATGGAGGCAACCCAAAATTTAATTAGACATTTATCATAGCGCAAAAACTTGGTTATCCCATTTTCCTGAATTATTTTGGTAAATTCCCAAACATTAAATTTCAAGCTTTACTTTTTCATTGTGGTAATTTACCGTTATTTATGGTAGAATTCTCAAAAACTGGTGAAATTAAAAAAATCGTACATTTAATTAATTTAACAATGGTGATTATTTTGTATCCCGCAGACACAAAGAGTAGGAAAAATCGCTAGTGGTTATCCTGCTATGACGTATTCCATCACGAAATATTTTATCTTCATTAATCATTAGTCCGCAAATACTGGCCTCCATTTATTTTACGCCACAGTTTCATTTAGGATGAATGTGAAAAATCATGTGATTTTATCATTTTTATTTCAAAGTGAATCCGGAATCAGTCAATTTTATTTTAGTTAATACTCATAATAATAGTTGACCCTATTCTTTTTTATCGATGTGAACACCAATAGAACATGCAGGAAAAAAAAGTACTACTTATATGAAATAATAATACCGACAATACTTTTAATTGCAGTCTCACATACCGTCGTAATTTGGACGAAGAATTTTTATTTAATTACCTGCTGCGTCAGCATTAAATTCCTACGATTTGCAATTATCCAGTACATAATGAAGTCGTGGGATATTCAATTCGATGAGAACGAACGCTCTCAATACGCCAACGCACGTAATATGAATTAGGAAATTCAAAATATCATCCGAATCTTCGTTTTTTTCCAAGGCATTTTTTTATGGGCCGGTCCCGAATTTCATATCGCGGCGCGATGGCAATCCTGATTCCTATGTACAACTGTCTTGGACTCATTCGCAATCATACTTCGCAACACACGACACGCCGACCACTCTGAAAATCTCCTTGAGAACAATATCATTCACAATTGACATATCTTGGCAGGTCGAAATGACGACTTATATGCACGAGAAAGCCTTCCAATATCAATAACGGGTGTTAAATTATATGCGGCGAGCACATGCTTTTATGCATTATGGGCAGAGACTTCACCTCATCTCTTGAAATACTAAAAAAGCCGAGTCACAAAAAGAGTCTGTGGGAGAGGAAAAGGGGCAGAGATTTTTGTTTTATATCCATTTTCCTTCCCTGGGACGGTTTTCAATAAACGCCACCGGCTCTCAAACCCACGCAATAAGCATTGTATTTCCCACTTAAGATCCACCCTTTGACTTGCGGGACTCATCGAACGCGATACCCAGGCAAAGGCGACGGAGACTTTTTCCCAGATGAGGTCTCCCCTACCGATCCGCGAGGGTCGCAGATATGACAGAGAGTATTATCTTTACAAAATACTTAGGAACCAAATTCAGTGGAAACCCTTATTAAATGCTAAAAAAAACAAACAGAAATAATGCATGGAAAGCACCTGCAAAGTGGCTGGAGATTAGATGTTTCCTGATATTAGTGGTTTTCTGACGTTTCCAAGGGGAGATTTTCGTTTGTTCACGGACAAAAAGATGATTTTGAAAGGAAAAAAAATGTTCGACATCAGAGAATATCCTCGGGAAGTAAATTGAAGCAAAATATTACTTTAACGTTTTAAGATGAATAGAAAACAATTAAAATGATAAATTCCCTGAGAACAATACCGAAGTTTTTTTTTGCTCCTCGGACACAACTGGTTGATAGTGTACCCCTGGGATCCCGATAAGCCATACCTGGCTTTTTATCAGGTTTCCCAGGGGCCAAAAAACCAGAGTTTACACAACTCATGCCCGAGGCGGGACTCAAACCCGCGACCTTTGGGCTAGTAGGCGAGCACGTAACCCACCTGACTAACCCGGCCGCCGAAGTTAGCCATCGAAACGTCGACAACCGAATCCCTGACCCGGCGGAGAACCCACGAAGACTTCACTGCTACAGTTTGTCGGGAAAGGACCAAATACTACAGCTAAAATAGTGTTAACTATTAATGTATAGTTTTGCACTTTCTGCTGAAAACATTATTTTCCGTAATAATACTCAATAAAGAAGTTAAAAACCGCTAATATTAATCCCTACTCTCCTCAACATCACTCTGCATGACATTCTTGCTGCATAGCCTACAGAGGAAATAAAAATATCATTCTGTTTATATCAATAGCGTTAATAAACGGACACAAAAATTTAACAAACGTAAAATGGCAATAATAGACCCAACGGAGACGTAACTATTAATTAGGCTAAACTATAGCTAATAACTAGGTTCTTTTAATAGTTGGCGGAAGAAATTCGAAAAAGCAGTTTTCGGAGATGTGGAAGTCCGTTATGGAATGTTACGTAAGAGGCGCGAAAAAAAGGTTTTTCAAAAATCAAGCAGAGAGGTTGAAATCACCGTGAGTCTGAAGAAGCTAATAATGTAATTAAAAGGCTGTTTTAATTTATCATCAGTGAATCAGAAGGCCTGAAGGGGATGCACTGGTTTTCAGGGATCGTCCTAAAGCTACCCAAACACGGCCAACATCAAAGAAGCAATTACTAATTCGTGACTCCGGATCCTTAACTTCAAAATCGAACAACCATCCTGTTTCCAAAAGATATGCTCATTTGCAAGACAGTTAAAATACATCACAATGCAGGCAAAATTTTATGTAATCTCATTCGTCCAAATGTTTTTAACATATCCCGAATAAGAAAGGAAGTGAAAGGGATAAGACTTGTTTGGGTCATTTAGAATGATTATATTTTGGGCCAAGACTAAAGGTTTTCACGCAATCAGACTCGTAGTTTTCCGGCGAATGCGATTTTATCCCTTGTTTTAATGTTTACTCCAGGAGAAACGAAAAATCGACAATAGGTACGACATTACAACGGAAACAATAGATATCGGAAATCTCATTTATCAATTTAAAGGAAGGAATAATAGTCTTTTATTGATAGAATGATACTTTTTCTTAGAGGAAGCGAAGATAAATCCCCTATGTTCCAACCAATTCACTTTCAGCCGGCTGAAACACAGAATTTTCTATATTCACGAGGAATTTATCGTTCAAAAACAATGTTACTTGAAATTATTTAAATTTTAAATTTCTCGATTAAAACAATTTTTGTAATTTGAGTACTTCAATCTTTCGAACTTATTCAAAAGTAATATCTTGATTTCATACCTTCCCTAAATAAAAAGAAATGATATTACAGTTGGTGGAATTAATATGCATTACCATGATAAAAATAATAAATCAATCATTCAGATCCTCGAAAATTCAAAAAAAATAATTTTTGCTTTCCTTCGGAGTTTTTCAATGTAAATTTCCATTTGTCCGGATTGACCAAGATTCCTGAGCTTTGAAATTTTCAACATGTTTCACCGATATCATGAAGTTTGAAACCTTGATTTACATAAGGTATTAGCCATTAAGAGGCACCATTCTCATTTAAAAGAACTTAACCCAAGAAAATTGAATTTTTTTTCTCCTAGAGATTTATTCATAATAACGTGTTTCCGTAACAATTTCTGGTTCAATTCCCTAATGAGTGTTCCCGAGAAGAGCCTCAACTGCCCGAATTATCGACGTAAGGCCTAACAGCGATAACTTGCAAGTTTCCTTCAATATTTCTTCACGGTATTTTAGACATATGCGTCACTGAATGGTATCTCATTAAAGGTGGCACTACGTGTATACTATGTAGACGATTTCTCGATTCCATGGGTAATACAAAGTTGAGTATTTTACATGGTCATCAATGCTCATTTGAACACGTCTAAGTGTGCAACACTAGCCTTTTCTTCTTTTTAAAAAGTTAATATCCTTACATTATGTGTACCTAATTCTTGACCTATTTCATTGCACTATACGTGAAGGGTCTGTGCATCGTTTTAGAATAATTCGCCGTCCAAATGGCTCGTCACTTCTCTATGAATGATGGAGACGTCGGCTAAAACTATAATGTCTAATGCTTTTTGTTTTGGAATTTATACTTTATATTTATACTTTATGCATGCATGTAGCTGACGAACACCGAGATCCTATTCCGCTTCCCAGAGGGCGACCAGTAATCACTTGTACTCAGCTGTAAATCTAGCTGCCAGCTTTTTGCTGTTTGAAAGAAAGTCCTGGATGAAAGTTTCATTAAAAGTATTTCTTGTGGATTATAGACGCTTCGGAAATTTACTCGCAACATTATGAGAAATAAAAAAAGATAAAAACTAATAAACGATGGTAGAAACACAAGACGGGGTAAGTAAGGCGATGGGATACTCGTTAAGAAAAAAGAATGCACGCTCGACAAACAACTGGAAAATATTTACGCTTCATAGCGTCTTGGGAGACGTGATATTTGTAATAAAGTTCTGCAGAAAAGGTTTACGTGGTAACTCGGTGGTGTGCGAGGAAGAAGAGAGGTACTGGCAGAAATAAAAGAAGATTGAAATGCAAACTTGAAACGGTAAGTCTCAACTGGGAAACTTTTAGAGTATCCAAGAGTAAACTTGGAACTTCCAAGACTGAGCGGAAGGTATCTCCTGATGCTAGAACAAGAAGGAAAAGAAAATAAATTTCATCCACTGAAGAAGTTGTTACAGCATGGTAGAGGAAAGAGATGAAAAAATGGAACAAAATGACGGGATGGAACAAGGTCGAACTTCTCGTCATAATTAAAAAAAAAGTATTTTTTGATATAGGTATTCAAAATTAAAATTAATGATCATGGGTAATCTCTTTGGGGTAATATTTGTACATCCATCATTAATGAAAAATGAATTTAAGTCCTCTGGCTGTCACGACACATTTCCAATTCTCGGAATAAAACTATTTGGATTTGTTGGTACTTTTACAGATTTTCTACCGTGTAGTAATAGGTTTTAGAAGGTTCGCGAAAACCTACAAATTCCAGTGGGGCTCTGAAAATGTTCTGAATAAGTAATCACCTTTTTCCTCGCACAATTCCCTTATTCAGTTCCGCATGCTTTAAGTTCCTTTACTCGGCTTCAAATACCCTCTCTTTTCCCTCTCTACTTCTCCCTTGCCCACCATTCACTATTATCCCATAACTTCTGTAAAGCCTTCAACAGCTACGTCTCATCTCATCTCATTACCTCACATTTTTCTTTCTCTTAGAACATTCTCAACCAACTTCATATTGACTTGACATACATGTCATGATATTGACTACATTGACTTCTTTGTTTCTCTTCTCCTGTATCCAGATTATTTTCTCAAACCTTCACCATAGCCTCTTCAAATACCTTCAGTACCCACTAAAACTCAAAGCGGAAAAGAAGCTTATCGGTATTATGTAAACGTAAACATATTCTCGATGTCAAAACATTCATTAATATTTTCTTTACCTTCTCACTCAAAGAGTCAAGATCATCAATTACATCTTTTATGTACCTAAATTCTTCTTTTTTTAACCCATGCCTTCGAATACACTTAATTATTTGCCCATTTTCTTTTTAAACACTGCCCAAAAACGAGAAATGTAATTTCTGTTTTAATGCATGCCATCTTACTTCATGCTTAAAGTAGCTCTCCTCAGTGACGTAGCCAGAGAATTAGGTTTTGTTGGGGGGGGGGGGTTCTATGCAATATGCTATGCTGTGCAATTGATGCTATGCGACATGCGATACACACAAATCCAGTTATCAACAGTGTGATAAACTATATTCTGTGACAATTATGGCGGAGCTGATAAACGAATGGCTAATTTTTACACTTCAATGAATGGGCCTATTCAGACATACATCGCGCTGTTATTTAAATTATTCAGTGCTTTAAAAAAATATAATGAGCGATAAATTAATCCAAATATAAGGTGGAGCGGATCATTCGTGGCAAATGCTAATGCATCAAAGGAGACGAGAATTTTATACCCTCTGGGTTGGGAAGAATATTTCATTAGGACGATTTTCGGTGACAAAATTGTCTCAACTATAGACTTCGTGCTCTGCGTAAAACGCCGAGGTTGAAGACATTTGCACTTATCCTCGACACTATATAAGCCAAGACATCTAGGCCTAGTTAGAGTGCCGAAGCATCGCATCTAGTCACCCCCCTAAACTAATGTTGAAAGTCAGCAGTTCTAATCGATACGCGTGGGGTCCAGCTTTGGAGGTGGTGGCGGCAACGTGCCTACGCCTCTGGCCCTCCAACAACAAATCGATGTGTCTCACTTTGTCTTTCTGCAGTCTTATAAAATTTAAGTTTGGATTGCTTATATGAGCTTAGTAACTTCCTGAGTGTGTATCTGTTCTTTACGGATGTTATTTATTGTTTCATCCTGAAAGTGGTATTACCCATAGTTGACTGTACTGAGTTCAGGAAAATATATTCATGGAATTCTCGAACATAAAAATTGCCGATCAACATATTGGAACCGTATTATAGCCACACCGCGCTAATTACATATTTATTGACCTGCTTGAAAGTAAAACAACCCACTAGACAACAAGGCTGGATATGCTATTCATTTCTTTGGTGGTATGATACGACACTACTACGTCATTACTGCTTTTTTATACCACCAGTAAAAGATTTTTCTATGAAAAAATATATCAAGGTAAATCCCTTCATCATAGTAGTTTTGGTGTTTGAGGTCATATCTCATCATTATCCTTGTTCACTGAACAGAAAGATCAACAGAAATAATTAGAAAAAAGTAAGAATTACGCTAAGTACACGGCGGATGAGACTAAATGTTTCTGCAGTGGGGGATAAGAGGGTACTAAGAAACACCAAATGCTCATAAAAAATTATAAAAGTATAGTAAATTCTAAGTTTTATGCCAAATGCCTCAGATCCTGGAATATGGAATAGGTAGATGTAACATATCGATATTTTAAGTATTGCATATAAATATATATATATATATATATATATATATATATAT
>LYUA01000054.1:369069-379392 GCA_002093875.1 Calopteryx splendens | reverse complement strand
ATAGCAAAGGTTTCCACGATGTTTCATTATTAGATACATTGTTTCCTTTGGTTATCCGACTCATTGGGTGCTTTGACGTAACGAATTTGGTTTCAATTCTAGGATAGTTCTTTAAATCGAAATTTTGTCTTCGACCTGAAATTATAAAAAATCCTCATTAATTTTTTTTAAGTACTGAAAATTTCAAGGTCAAATGATCTTCATTTTCGTGGACCTCGGACGAAAAAAGACCTGTAATAAATGCTTAAATTTGGTAATAGAAAGAATTAAGAATGGAATAACGAAACTGAAATTTTACAAAGAATAATTCAAAGGGAAATTAATGAAAGAGGAAAAATAATTTAACTTCAATTTTAACACCATACAACAGAAAAAAGTTAATTTATTTTAAACATTATTTCAACTGAAAATTTGACACCATAGTTCACCTAGGCCGTTTTTCGAAATCTATATCAACAAGTTTCTTACTCAAATGTGATTGCAGCTGAATCTCACGATGCACAACTAATCACTTTGCTAGACCTTCATAGAGCAATACTACATTACTTAAGTTTGTACAGCTTCCTCCACTATGGAGAGAAATTTTAGTATATTATGTGTAATGTTTCGATTTTATACTTTCTGTATATTTCCTGGAAAATCAAAAATGGGTTCTATCCATAATTTTTAACACTAACAATTTTCAGTCAACCTATAGTAAACGAGATCAAGGAAAAGCCATTAACAATTAAACGAGAAACAAATTAGAGGTAAAAGATGTATTTTTAACATTGCCATGCAGAGTAACAAATATCAAGCACACTAGTTAGGCTCTGATATACGAGTTAAGCTATTGTTTTTAGATAACTTGAATGCATTTCTATGTCAAAAGATTTTAAGTTGTTTCTGTACGAAAAGACCAACAGATTTTTTTATTTAATATTACTAATTATTAATTGGTAATCTATCGGTTTGGATGGGTTTCTGTTGAACACACAACCTGATCGCTATAATACCTCCTTCTTCATTTTCGCATACTTTCTGCCACCATTCATTCCACCCCAACATACCTAATCTTTTACTTCCCCAACCTCGCTAAACCAACATTCTCCCATTTATCACTATCTTGAAAAACCCATCACCACTCACAACAGCACGCCCTGATTCCACTTTTCCTGCCTTCTTTGGATTTCTCCCAATAGCCTTCTTTCCTCCCCCACCATCCGCAAAACTTTTTCGTTCGTTTTTCTTTCCTTCCATTTAACTTTTTCCATACTTCTCATTGACAGTATTAAAATTGAATTATAAATCATACTGGTTTCCTTTTAAGAAGCTCAATTCTTGGTCCTTGTCCGTAGTTAATAATGTAAAGATAGCTGTTTGAGTTATTATCAATAATAGTAGCTTACCCATTAGGTTAGAACACCACTGCTATACGCTACATGACATTAACATCATAACGCACTATACTAAAATACATCATTCTTCAGCTCCGTGTACTTTACTTCATTCCGTCCCACATGATCGATCTTTTCCGCTCTCTAACTCCCTTACCCAACATTTCCTCCCCTATCGCGCACTTCAACAATCCATCGCCACTCAATAAGACCTGCATCCATATTTACTGCCTTCTTTTTTTTCCCAAAAAATCTTCTTTCTTCTCCTACCACACCCAGAACTTCATTTGTTTTTATTTTCATCCAATTTACGTTTTATATCCTTCTCCACACCCACATTTCAATTTAAGCCTAAACTCTTGTCTCAATAGCCAAGTTTCCGCGCCCTTGAATACTACACCCCATATTTTTTCAGTAATTTAAAGAAAACAGTGTTTTTCATTACCTATTTACTCATCGTCATTTGTTATCAACTCCTTCCTCTTCATTGAAGCGTCTTTGCATAACGTAATTCTTCTTCTGATGTCCTTAACACTTTGTTCACCTTTATCTAAAACACTCTCTTAATAGCTAAAATGTTCTACTTGCTCAAGTTATTCCCCTCAACTTTAACGTTTTACTAAGCCTCCATATTTCTTGAGGACCTCATTACCTATATTGATTGATTACCTCAAGCTTGAAATTTTGACATGTGAGTAGAAATAAACCAATAATATAAACTTGGACGAATTAGAATGAAAATTTAAATCATACATAAAAAGACTAAGCTGGGGCAATGATGGAATAAATGCGGCTTCTGATCAATAATACACTTATACTCTACTGATTCCAGCTTCACCTCGTAGAATCGTATATTCATTAAAAATAAATGTCAATAATATACTTGCTCAATTGAAAAAAACTATTAAAAATAAATTTTATGCATATGACAATTAAACAGTTTGTTTTCCATTTAATTTTTTTACAGTAACCATTCCTCTTGTCGCCGTCACTGTATTAGTTCGTGGACTAAATCCCTTAAGCCATTGAGAAATTAGACAGGTACCTCCAACGCCCATTTGAATGTGGATAATTCCTAGTGCTTAAAGGAATTCGAACAACACTAGAACACAACTCAGTATAGCCTAGTCTGTACCTATTGACTCCTTGCTTAAGGATACGAATTTGCCCGAAACCCTAAGGATCCTAATTCGAACTTCGTCGACGGATTTTAGTGATTTATTTTAAATTCAGAATTCAAGTGCAAAATCATGGAGAATCGAGGAAGTACCCCTCTTCATCTGCCGCCTTATTCTAATTGGGATATGCCCCAGGTCTTTGTGCCTTACGACCTTTACGTCCACACCAATCAAATCTTTAGTCACGCGTACCTCTCAGATCACACCTTGGATATGGTGACACCATCCTTACGGAACCCAATGAATTAATCCAAAGGCCTGAAATCCTCATTCCAGGATGAATATAACTGACTCAAAGGTATTATTGGCCCTCCATGGTTTCACGTGATTTCCCATTCCCACAATCATGTGGTTTAACGTCGCGGGAGTCGATCCAGATACCTAAATGATGGAGGAGAAAAGAATTCTTATTCTTAACTTTTAAGGCGGATATAACACCACCGCCAATATTTGTTCCGTAAAGACAGTCGAGATTCTAATAACACCGTGTAACGTAATAATGATCGTAAAAAATCCTTAATAATACAAAAATATTAATGAAGGCCAAAATGTACGGTTACCTACTTCCCTATTGATTCGATAGTGGAAGCAGTACGTGAGGATCGGAAACAATAGGGCACTGGTAAATTGGGAGAATGCTGAAGATCAAAAGGATGGATTAAGTAATTAGCAAATGGTGAAGAGTGGACAAAGAAAAAAGCTTTATAAAAACAAACAGAAGAGATAATAACCCATTCGTTGTATTCTAGGGCATGGAAATTTCCATTAGATAATTGTCGAAGGAAAAGTGAACGATAATAACTGCAATCACATACGTAAATATGTTAGCGTAAAACATAATTATAAAAGATAAGTAAATTCGATGATATCATACCTAGGTGTCGGTTTATTTTTATAGTTTCAGTATAGTTATATCGTTAAATTTTTATAGTTTCCATAAACAACTATTAGTTCCGAAATTTACATCAACTAAACGCGAAAACCGATTTCAAAATGAATCACATCACCTATTAGCTAGTTCTATTCTGCGTATTCGTATCGCACAATCAATGTGATCTACATTTTCAGCCGAATTAGAGATTACTTCATTGTATTCCCCAATATTTTTCCAACCATAAAAAATCTTTATTTTTAATAAATTATTATTTCCTAAAAATGATTTATATTGAAAAAAGACGTTTTGATTGGAGAGCTGTAAGGGCAAGCACGTGTGGTGATGTTATCAGTATTTAAAAAATTCGTATTAAAAGAAAATATTTTAGCAGTTGAAGTAGCAGTGGTTAGCAATTATAAATAAAGGTATCAATGAATTAACAGGACTCTTACAATGAAATGAAATATATTTTCAAAATTCCGCATTAAAAATATAAAATCAGAATCGTTAAATAAAACATTCCTCACAAAACGGCAAAAAAGTATAAAATTAATCCCATCACCACCATTAGAAGAGCGCCTGTGTAGAGATTTTTAGAGGGTAAATAAGTTTCGTCAAAAACACGACTTGAACAACATAGAAGATGAAGTATCCACCCTTAGCTGCGTGCAGTCACCCTCCTACAAGGTCAAGGTCGATTTTAATGAACAATTTTGCCACGGGGTGCGTCGAAGTTTTTAATTCCGAAATGATATATTTTTTTTCCATATTCAAGCCGAAGGTCAGTTTTGATGAAAGAGGAAAGAGACCTCAAGTGATACAAAACCTCAAAGCGGATGAAGTTCCCACCGAGTAAGGGGTCGCGTTCCTTTACCACGTGCGTAATTGTATACCTGAAAAACAAAATTTAATTTTTGTTCACCCGTAGGGGTGGTGTGTGGATACTCCTTGCCAACCCAGTGCACAGTACAAGGGGTTTTATTAACTCTCAAGTTTCGAGATTTATATCAAGGAAATTCGACAGCCAATTCCAAAATTAATTACATAACCTTTCAGTTCGATCCATGCTGCATATTATTATCGAAAATAATCTGCTAATATGGCAATTGCCATATCGTGAGGAAAACGTCAAAGAAGTATGTTTTTCGAGCCGCTTGTCGCGTTGCCTAATTTTCCTCCTTTATTCGCTCAACTAGGCTGCAATTTTAACTAAGTATATTTAGCCTTATCTATTTAGATATTGCTCTAAAAATTCACATATTTATCTACGCAGATTTACAAGCTGTTGTTAAATTTACGAAAGTATTTTTTCGGTAGGAATACAATATGGGAGCAAACGAGAGCCAGTAACAACCATCAAGAATCAATTAAAACCTTATATTTTCAGATAGACTAAATTCTACGAAGACAAATTGTTAATAAACTTAGGTTTACCGCATTGCAATGATAAGCAACGTATTTTAAATGCTACACCAATATCTGATTTTACCAAATGGATTCGGATAAAGCCAAAGGAAGTAAATTAATTTAAATCTAACAGCTAGTTTACAAGTTACTAAAACTGGCGAACAGAGAAATTACCTACAATTAAGAGCCTCACTATACGCTTACGGGGATTGCGAAGCCTCTCTATTTATAGGCTACGTAATAAACTTGTGGATCATTCATTTTCCTACGCTAGAATCACACCTTCAGTCGCCAGTAAATTACAGAGCAGAGCAGTAATGTTATTCCAAAGTAATTATTAAATTGAACGGTTCGAGTAACTTAGGTCTGGCATTCTGATTTTTGAAATAAACCAAAACGGGTCAGTCACACGATGTAATTAAGAGTGTATATACAATCTAAACAAAGCATGCAAGTCGAAGAAAGCAAAAACTTACAAAAGAACATGAAAGTTGTAGAAAAATTTAGAGAGATAAGACTATGCATGAACAATAAAAAAACGGAGCTGAATCAAAGTTTAAAAACAGTTTCCTCAATCCAGGAGATGCATAGGTGGATATAAAAAGTCTTGGGTTGTAATAATCTCAGTCCTCATTGCAAGAGCAGAATTCTGGGAATGCAACAGAACAGCAACCACATCTTATTGCCGTAACGCCCCAATATATTAATTTTCTGAAACGAAGTAACGCGTCATCATTTCACTTCATTCGGAATTTTATTGAAATTTGCTACATTTGCAAAGAATGTCAATTTTACAATGTGAATATTAGATATTTCACTACGGATTCTTGTATTGGTGAAAATTCAAAACTAAGTACGAGGCGTATTCAAAAATCAAGTACCGTTTTTGTATCAAAAAACCTCACACAAAGTATTTTTGTTCGAATATATATTTACATGAAATAACATACCTACCTACATTTAACTCTTTTTTACATAATTTCCGTTATTTGTTTGAATATATTTTTACATTAAATAACATATCTACTCTTAACTCTTTTTCGACATAATTTTCACCATTACTCAGGCACTTGTATCTGAAAACTGGTGTGTTTATTCCCTCTTCAAACGGCGCCGCCATTGGTGAGAAACACATCTGACCAGCGTTCAGAAATGTTTTTTAGCCTTCTTGAAATTTCGGGAAACTCATAGCATAATAAGGAAATCGTGAAACACCGACCTGAACTTCCCATCAATTTTCCTGGCCAAATCTTCATTGACGACAGAAGACCGCCCACTTCACTCTTGGTTCATTATGAACATTCATTCGGTCTTCAACTGTCTCACTTCCTAACCATTCCATCTCTCATTGCATTGTCACCATAAATCTCAACGATCAGTCGATGGGTTTCAGCAGGTTTGACCTTTCTTGCAGTCAGAAACGGGGTAACGGACCGTATTTTGAAGTCCGAGAGATCTTCCATTGACACAAGCACCGCAAAAATGAAAACAAAACGCAAATACACTTACTTTAGGCCGAAATTGACACAATGGAAGGTCAAGATGTCAGAAAAGCCAGTGAGCACGTGAGCAGGACAGAAATCGCAGCGTTACGGCGTAAATATCGCGAAACGATACTTACTTTTTGTCCGCGCCTCGGTATATTGTAAAAAGTATATTTTAACAGGTAGGCGCGGTAGCACAGTTGGTAGTTCGGCTACTGACTGGGGGGCCCGGTTCTAGGTTCAAATCCCGGGTGAAGTCTGTGGACAATCACATTTTAAAAATCCAAGTGGTAAAATTCTAAGCGGTTGATACTATCGATAAGACTTGGGGGGTAATCGAATGGTGACACAGGGAAAGGAAAGGACCTCTCTACACTGATAATGTTCCAATTTCACAGCCTTAAGATTTACCTCGGGATGAAATCTACTCTCACCTACTCTACCATCAAATCTAATCTTAGGGTAGATGACCGCCATGATGCCATTAGAGTAAAACTTTTAAAATGATTCCCAGTCGAAAGAAGTGTTTCCGGGATTTCATTGCTGCGTTTTCATTTGAGGGAACCATTAAAATGATGCAATTATACATTAAATAACGAATAGAACTAAAAAAATTAGATTGACGGGTAGCGACCTTTTAATTCCGCCAGGGCCTTCAATCAGGATACATTAGAATAGTACACAGGTTGAAATAAAGGGTTCAACCTAGTTTGAGAGCACCGAATGCCTCCAAATTTTTCATGGGTCAAGCAAAAAAATATACAGCTCCCCATATAAAAAGGTAGCTAGCTTGAAAAAGGGATGCATTGTGACGGGGGATTTATGAGACACGGGGCTTATGGAAACGGGATTTAAAGGGAATCCGTCTAAATACCCTCTGTCTATACAATTTCACGACTTAAATAATCAAAATGACATCGAATCCATGTCGCTTTGAGACATTCTCTTGCAGAGAACCAGCATAGAAACAATTCATCAACGGTGGTGGGCGTCCTTGACTGACATTGCGCTTCCATTATCCTCTCATTTTTTAATCCTCAAGGTGTCAAAGGTTGTCACAAAACTCAACGCAACACTCGCAATGACGTCACCCACCGATCGTGTCTTGGTTTGAAAAAAAATGTACCCATAAGGAATTTTGCACAACGAGAATCCGATATACTAGGTATGTAAATGAATATTTCTCCATTCAAAAACTAGTATTAAAGTTCAAAGTGTCAGACATCGACATTAAATTACTTACAATAGAGTTAATTTATATTGCAAAACAAACATGGTTTCTAATAATACAAGTTGCGACTCTTTCGACGAAATTTCAAGGCTTCTTAGACATCTTAGAGTATTGAAACGCCCGTTTGGTGGTTTGTAGGATAACAAGTAACTACAAACATCGTCAATGAGAGACTCGAATCGATTTATATAAAGTGCGAAATTTTGTAAACCCTCCAGAGACGATCAAAACGGATATATCAGATGTACAAACATTAAAGGAACACCCATGTGTTGAGGGGCCTGAGCAATTAAACCCACATGCGTAACCTTAATCAGGTTTATACACGTTTCCCATGATGTGAAAAAGTCATACAAAATATGTTATTATTACTAAGCAAAACTTAAGCCTCTCGGGCTGTCGATCTTTGCATCAAAAATTTCGTATTCCAAATGGACTTCACAAATGATAATTCCTTAACGTCAGCCCCTGAGTTCGGGACCGGGACTTTGACTATCTGGTCTTGGTTTTGGAAACATGGGAACGAGGAAGAATGGGACGGGGGACGAAGGAAAACCGAGTGGACGAGCTAGTTGTCTGTGAGACGATGAATGGTGTAAAGTTTTGCACTCTTGAAGAAGAAAAGTGAAACGTGATTAAAAACTTCTTTTGGCACGACCGGGCCTATGAAACGTTTTGCCATGGCCAGACCAGGGTGGGCCAGGCCCCGAAATCAGGTCTGTTTAACGTTCTCATTCTGTTAATACCCGTTTAACATTCACCTATTTTTCACCTATTCACCAGTTTAACATTCATCCTTCAAAAAGTACGACTAAAAGAGTGTAATCAAATTGAAGTGGCATAAGTCCACCACAAACTAATTCCGCTGAAAATGAATTTTTTTTCTTATCAAAACGATTCACAGAAGCAAAATTAATTTTACTAGTTTTCATTACCGCGAGAATCATTAAAAATGTAATTCTCAGACGCTAGATCGTGACTTACTTGGGAAACATTCTAATTATTCAAGGCACACGAACAAAGATACCATCGCCAACCCTCACAAGAATTAGATGATTAAATGCGTTCCGTGGGGAATTTCCTACGTGATAATGCAATGGGAAAGAATAGCACGAATCCAGGAGAGACGATTTCTCCAGGGAGAGAAATAATAGAGATAGAGAAATATATGCAATAAGGGTAACGATTAATTGACCCCTTATCATGACGCTGAATGTTACTTCTATCTAAACGTTTACCCATTATACTTATTATTTTGAAGGTATTATGTACCCAACTGTAAAAATTAAGCACTATGTAACAAAAATGTTACAGTAACGCGAGAAGTATAATTATATTTTTCAAATACATGAACGACAGGGTTAGCATTACTAATATTAGTAATCCGAATTAATCCAAGATTTTATTAGTTAAAATTCAGGCAATCCTTATTTAAATACGAATTATTTTGTCATTACTATTTTTGTTGACAAATTATTTTATGCAAATTCAAAAGAAAGAAAGCTTTGTAGTGGTACACAGTTACAGCATGAATAAAATACATCGTCTGCGATCAGATAATAATGAAATCTCAATTTCTTAAAAAAAATACAAACACTCCATCATAATATAATCTTCATTATTTGTTAGACCACACGGTAAACACTTAAATACCAAAGCAAATATTCATTAGGCCATTAACTTGACCCTAAAGTAATAGCTAATTGAAAACTCTTTTAAATACTTTTCATATAGCAAATATTTTAAGAGATATGTAACATGAGATGAAAGGATTTCATTGGAGATGAAAAGGTTTTCATCAGATCCATATAAAATGAAGTAAATAGGGCCAAAGGTATCATCAAGTAATGGAGATCAATTTTATAGTCTTCATAGGTTACGATTTCAAATTTTTTAGTTGTTATATAAAGTTTCGATTCTTTGTCGAAGTCGGAAGGCTTTGGTCAGTATTTTTTAATATTCCTGTAAATTCAATCAAACTTTTAATGTGGGCTCCAAATGCTCGCACAACATTTGGAGTTACTACATAACTTCACCCAAACGAATGAAAAATAGCACATTTCCTTTAGTTTCTCATCGCTAAATTTTTCAGTCACGCTTTACACAAATTCCAGCTTCTTCAACTAGGTGCGCTTCCTGATCGTCTTTTCGCAAGCTAGGTCCGATGCGATATCAAAAATCACAGTAATGTACCCGAAGGGTTAAATAATGTTGAAAAGGTTGAGGGAAGAGCTCACCCAGTACTAAGCCCAACGGCATGTTAAATTCACACATAAGGATACGGTGGGCAGTTCCTTTCCCTGTACCGCCTGTGATTTCCCAGGATGATCTGGCACCTGAAAAATGGTATACAGCTTGGATGAAGCTGAGGATGCCCAGAATCGGTCGTCACCGGGAATCGAACCCGGCCCCTCCTGTCAGCAGTCCAGCGCTCTAATCACTGAATTACCACGCTCGCGACGCGATTTAACACAGTATAGTACAGTATTTTATATTGTCAACAACGCCCATTTCGGATCTTCTGAGAATAAAGTATCACTTTGTTCGGATTTCCTGTCATTTAAGTGTACTTTTCGGACATCTACTATAATTTAATGCTAAGCCTCTATCATTTTAAACACTTGTGAATTTTTCGTTGAATTGAATTCTATTCCTTTGAGTCACTTCAAAGGAATTCGTGATCTATATGGCTGCTCATTCCTATGCAAATTACGAGATCATTGATGACAAGGCTCATGTATCGTTTATGAAGATAAGTTATCAGGAAAGACCC
>LYUA01000054.1:354067-368975 GCA_002093875.1 Calopteryx splendens | reverse complement strand
ATGACAAGGCTCATGTATCGTTTATGAAGATAAGTTATCAGGAAAGACCCTACTACGCTTCACCGAGATACACTCTAAATCACTGAAACATAGATACATTAAATAACTTCTAAACACCCACAGGTGTCTTTTCTTCCACTTAGAAATTATCAATAGTACTCCCAATTAAAAAATCAAAAAAATCCCAACTGTCTCAGTGATTATCGGCCTATATATAATTACTATGCGCTTTGTCAAAAGTTCTGGAGATAATATTCCACCAGCAAGTTACTGATTACCTTATTAGTGAAAATAAACTTGACCCTTACCAAACCGGATTTCGTAAGAACTTCAGTACGCAATCTGCACTCGTAAAAATAACTGAAGATATTCGTCTTGCCGTGTTGACCGATCAATTGTAACCATTCTCGTCCTTTTTGATTTTAGTAAGCAATTGAGAGTGGACCATGCACATTTACTCAGTAAAATGAAACGGTTCAATCTCTCTGCCTCGCAGAATTTGACCAAAATAAGAATAAATTGACCTGCCGTTGTTCGTCACTAGGACTCTCAGGGTAACTTGTCCACATGACTACCTGTTACGCAAAATGTCCCTCAGGGATCCGTATTAGGCCCTTTGCTGTTTGCGATGCATATACTAGATATGCCAATAGTTATAAAAAATTGCAAGTATATGTTATATGCTGACGACTTAAAAATAAAACGAACAACACCAAGACTAACACAATCTGGTGTACAAGAAGGATTTAATCCATAAAAGGAAGAATTTGGCTCTGAATTCACAATTCACAAACTATGGGTAAAGAAATCACGTTGACGGCAATCGAACCAAGAAAATAACTCCCAACCTTTCAAATGTGGAAACGACTGCGCTACCAGCAACCCCTTATGCCTATGGTATTCTTCAGTTAATTTAAATGAACATGGTGTCAAAAATATGGCCGATATTCACGCATCTTAACCGGAAACTCTCAACGTCGTCGGGCTAAACAAAGTCACGCGGATAGCGAGGAATATCGAAATTTCGTTCCCCTAACAAGAGAAAGATTTTCAAAATGCAGTCAAGCGTACATATATAAACGTAATTTTCCGAACATATAACATGAAGGACTTGATAAATTAAAAACGCATTAGGAAATGTGGACGCTCCGGTCATTATAAGCGTATGAAACCTAAAGGAAAATTATTTCATTGCCATTCCGTGACATGAGATTAACGCCGGCACAAAAGGATATCTATATCATAAATATTCCCTCACAAAGCCAGAAGACGTGGAAATGAACTCGGTAACGGACCTTTCACAGAAATATTCATCAGACGAAGGTGTAGGTATAAATAGGTTCCGCGATATAAATAAAGACACATTTTTTAATGTTACCAGATATTTTAACCCATTGATACTTAAAATGCGGACTATTTTGGAGTAAATGAGAGAATCTTAGTAAAAACTTCTCATTCCACACTAAAATTTTGTAGTCTTTGGAGAAACGACCATAATTATCACACACAGCTAGTACCTATATTTAAACTGAGCACGTAGAAGTACACTACCTCACCTTTATTAGACAAGGATTAATCTGGGACCTTGCATAAAATAATCATGAAATATACTCTAATGAACCTAAAATTCGCTTTGGCTTTCCCTACCAATTCCTGCAAGGAAAATTTACCGTTGTCATGGGAATTTCGCTGAGGGGCGTACTTGGATCTCACTGAAGTGTTACTTAGTGTACTACGTGTACTACGTGTTTACTTAGCAGTGTTCCGTAAGGATTTGCAAATGAAGCCTAAGGCAGTGCAATAAGAAAAGGAGAGGGTTTCTTAATTTCCACCCTGGAAAGAAGATTTTCACGAAGGAAAATGAACGGTTTCGTTGAGGTGCGCAAAAGGCACGTAGAGGGAAGAGCTATCAATGTAAGGAACAAAATAAAAACCCTCGAGGATTCACAGGATAAATAATTTTTAATGCTTGTATTTGAATATTTTGAAAGACTCAAAAATAGAAAGCTGGAATTTAGAATGATGAAAGAGATCTAGGAGTGTGTCGAATTGGTATATGTCGTAGTGCTGCATCGCAATGCACATTAGAGAAAACAACTGGACATGCATTTCCAATGTTGAAATTGCTCTAGGATTTATGATACAACATATCATCATAACTTTAAGATCTTTCTATATCCCTAATGAGGAAATGATATACGTTACAAAGGTCCAGCGAAAAATATGAAATACTGATTTGAACTGTGGTGGAAAATACGACTGCAAAAATTCGCAAAGTTAAAGGGTTCCAAACATACCATGCGTGCATTTTCACATGATAAAGACGTGTGATCTGACTTCAACCCTCGTGGAAACATGAAAATACATTTTTAAATGCACTCAGTGAATACATTGTATTTGGGATAACCATTTAGACCTCATATGATATATTAGACAAATTTATATGCGACTAATTGAAGGCTACAGGGAAAAAACTAATACATCAGTATTATACCCTAGTTAAAATAATTATTATTTAAGTTGTACTTTCAATTTTTTTTCAAGGAATAAAATCTAATTAGTATTCCATGCACATTCCAAGACATGTAGCAGGATAACTAAGCAAGCAAGCGTCAAAGTTTCACTTTACAATTACAACATCTATATATGGTGATAACCTATTTGACTTATTTTAAATTTTAGGCACATCCATAAGCCCATATTTTTAAATAAATCACCTTATATAAAATACAAACAAGGAAAAGGACGCAATAATATAGAATTAAATGAATAGAGTTTCCTTACCAAAATGATAAATTGTTCAGTAATAATTTAATCTTAACAAAAGAAGCATGCTGTAGGGACATACATAGATAGGTTTTGCTATAACATACGAAAGGTTGCATAGCACATGCAAATAAGAATAAAGCCCATCATATATTACATCAACGAAACCATCGGCTCAACAGACCTCCGACAAGGACACTAATACAAAACAGAAACTGACAAGGCGACTGTTTTTCCAACTGAAAAAGTCACCGTGTAATAAAACAAAACTACACTAAAATGACAACATTGCATTCTATATAAGCAGTCAAAGTATCTAATTTACTCTACTCTCACGGTTTTCTGAAAAACTGGGGAATGTTGTTCCTTATTTGACAGTTAAATTTTTCCCTCCCATTGAAGACGCTGGAATTTCAAACACACCACTGCCTGTTTGAATTTAATTAGGTACTTCAAAAAAAAATATTTACCCCGGCATATCAATTTTTAAATGGGGGCTGGGGGGACCCTCACCGTTATTCCTGGGGATCAAGAGGCCTGTTGGGGCGTCTGGATGCGATCCCTTGCAGTTCCGAGCCGACGTCGTCGTCGTGACAATGACTCGAAGCGAGTAAGGCCTGTCTGGCCCGTTGGAGGGCAGCAGCTTACCAAACAATGGGAGAATGCGACCCTCCCGGTCGAACACCTTCACCACGTCAGCAGGACCAGCCCTGGCGGCGTTGCGTAGGAGCGCTGCAAAGGCGGTGGGGTGGGGGGAGAGAGAGAGAAGAGGATATTTTTAGACACGGTGTACAACTAAAAATGTCATTTATTCACTAAAAAAAACTATACAGTGATCTACTAGCAACGACAACAATGAGAAGGGTTAATGCAATAACTTCATTGAAATTCTCTTAAGTTTCCAAAAATACTTGAGCGACTTAAAGATCACCGTTTTGAGGTTTAAGATAAAAACTTGGTTTGAAAGAAAAAAAAATAAAATAAAAATATCGCCTCCAAAAGTTATAAATAATGTAGATTAAGGGTAACCAACAGGACCGTACCAGTACCTTCACTTAGGTACCGAAAAGAACCAAGGATTCTTGCCCTAGGTACTATTATAGGGCGACTATCCTTAGTAGAGATATTTAGGATTTGTACCAAAGACTCAAATTTGCTGTCACATACGCAGGAAATGCCGAGGTACCGGTACCTAGTTTTCTTGTCTTAGGTACCAACCTCTGGCTTCTAACATGAGGTAGCAATATATTTTCAGTCAGCATAAAGTTCAGTATAGTTTCTATTGTGACACCACAAAACTACGGTAAATTCATTTTTTTACGTTCAATGAAATGGCTGTTTGACAAAAGTATCCTACTGTAGTGACCTAAATTATTTTTTTTTCACTCTATTGGAAATTCGGTTGTCAATCATTAGAATATATTTGGATATAGAATAACTGAGCATTCTCATTTTAAGGGTGTTAAAAAATCTGTTTATCAGTAGGTATTCCATTTCTGAAAAGTTATCCCCTAAGATAAACTCCTATTCGTCTTCAATCTTTTAATGCAACCAATCTGAAAAAAATTAGAACTACTGACGCGAAAAAAAAATTCACTCTTGAACGTGGCCAAAAATTATAGCAAACATGAAATACCTAGGTAAGGAAACGTAAAAATATGTCTCTCGCATGGAGAAACAAAAATATTTTTCTTTTGAACGTGTTGGGACGTGGATTTGGCCAATGATCAAGTTTTGAAAAATAGGCGATAAACAATCCCTCTGAGAGCTCAATGAGACTCTTCATGTTTTTCTTTAATTTCTGTTTCACGAAATTCGTTCTTCCTGCGTATGTGACAGCAAAATAAATTAGTTGCCGAGGCAACGTAGCTCCCCTGCAATCTCTCTGATGCTTCCTGGTAGGAACTTGTGTAGAGAGGGTGGTCGCAGTTCACGGGGCTATACAGTAAAATATTATGATCATTTCTTTGTTCACTCTCGTATACCTAGTAAGCACGCATCACTGCTTTTTCATGAAAAAAAGGATTGCCACCTCTTGCGTACTAGCTAGATAACAGAATAAAAGTTTCACAAAGCGACATTTTCCTGCAAGTTTATATAAAAATCCTATCACGCCCCGAATATGTTGGAGTGAAACCGGTTGTGTGAATCAAATATTGCATCCAAATCGCAGAAAAATGAAATTTGGAAGAGAATACAATGAATTTATACGTAGAGTGATACTATTAAATTAGGACAGAAATACAATTACTCATTGCAATAACACTAGAAATCACGTAAATACACCACCTCTTTAAACATACTGCTTAAATATATCTACTATCGTAATTAAGGAAAGAAGCTCAAGCAAAAATAATATTAAGCATAATTATGCCTGAGCTAACAAAGTGCATCGAGTAAATTACCAGAATATTTTGTAGCTACAACTATAACTATTATTAATAGTGATTAAGATTCACAGATTTCACACATAGTGGAATTCAAAGTATCAACTCCTTTAAAACGATTCACGCATTATGCCGGTAAGCAACGTGGATAACTATGAATTTAAAAATAAGAATAATGGTAAAACCCTTATAAAGTATGCCAATAGATTAATTGGGAATGGATTAACACCCAAAATGAAAGCGAACGTCGACTGGAGCGAATTAACGGGAATCAAATCTGGAGTTTAACAAAGAATGAGCCCCTAGCCACCCATTTCCATTGCCGTTGACTAATCGAGTAATTAAATTCAAAACTATAGGGTGACGTTAGCACGTCAAATTAAACATTTTGAAGCTTGATGGGTGTAGGCTTAAAATAGTTAACGCAGTGATTAAAAGTTAATCTTGATTTACAATTTAGAAAGTCTTACGCAATACAAACAGAGCATTGGATGTAAAATAAAATGCCTCATAATCGAAACGATTAAATAAGACCGAGCTTAGCCAGGAAAAAAAGTGGCTGGAACCAGCGTCAAATTTGTTTTCCATAAAAGCATTTTCATATTTTAATAATTTATTTCCAAAGAGTTTAATAATGAATCAAAATCATCTACCTCAATCATGCAAGACGAGTCAGAGAAAAATAAAGACTCAAATACGAAACGAAGAATAATCAGATTTATTTTGTTTGCACTGGAGTAAAAATCTTCGAGACATAATTTTGTTTTGTGAATAAAAAACAGAAAACATGCGACAATTAATCAGTCGTCCAACACTTACTTAGATATTCCTCTACTTAGGTATTAACTTATTTAAGAAAAACAAATTTTATGAATGTAATATCAATAACTTAATAATTTTTCTCGAAGTTCATACATTGCTAAATCGCCTTCTCGTATCTGAAACGATAAATCCACCCCATTTTATCAAATTCCTTTAGGACCATTAGGTATTTCATCATAACAATTTAGCATGATACAAAAATATTTGGGAAAGTATATTTTATAAAATTGCTCGCTTAATAGTACAGGACTTGAAAGAAAATCTCTCCTGATGCTTGCATTTACAGGAAGTTAGAAATCCAGATATGCTGGTTTATTTTTTTATTTCCAGCTTCAGACAAAAAGGTTCTACGCAAAATTTTGTAAGATGAATATAGATATATTTTTTGTATCAAGCGAAAAGAATTTATTATGCAGCTGCTTATAATTATGATTTATAAAATTATAATGCAATATAATTTATAAAATTATATTGACTCGTAAATAATGGCACCTTGGATCCAAATCACCGTAGGTTAACCGTAAGATCACCGTAAGATCACTTAAAATAAATTCTGCATATTGAAAAGGAATATTTCACAAAAGCGTAAAAACATACATGTTTCAAGGTGGAAAATTACCCCATTCCCAGAGGTGTTTATTTGAAAATTTCAACATAATTATGAGCTTAGAGGAAAAGTATGTGATTAATTACCAGGAAAATCACAAATACCCTATATGAACACATTTTCGTGGCAATGAAGGAGGAGGCACCTTTAAAACTAAGTTAACACCCCTCTTCTATTGAAAGAGGGAAGAAAATAGATTAGCGTTTTCTGATCACCGATTAACGACTGCTTCAGGCCAATGCGGTCCGTCTCTCTGAAAGGAAAGTGTCGAATTATTTCTCCATTTATTTTACCCTCCGCCCTCAGGTGGGTGCCCGTGGTCCAACGGGAATGCCCCACGGCGAAGAAAAAAACTTACTGATATCCTGACATCATTTCAAAGGGGATTTCCGGGAAAAATATTTTTAGAGGAAGGATACCGATCTTAAAACACGAATTAGATGATATTGAACACGATCGACGAATTTGAAGTCACCATAGAAGCGTGAAACCTACACTTATGAGTGAAAATTATGCTGGTGAATAATATAAATGTGTTGACTGTTTTGAGCTCTAGAACGAATGAAGTGATTAGATGCGCAGAGGGTTTCAAAGATTAACGACTTCAGTTTTCACACTTTTCACGGGTTTTTGAAATAATTACTGCATTAAATGTCAGTCACCGACAAATAGCTAGTATTTCTTGGGAGTCTTGAAAGGAAGAACACTGCAAAGTTACTGAAAAATTATAATGGCTAGTCATCGAGAGAATTTAACCAACTGTTTAAGAGCAAAGTTCTTGCGGTATTTCTAGTAAATATTTTACTATCATCTATTTCCATGTCCTCCCATCCCATGTTCCATTGCAATAAATGAGGAAAGAAGGCCCAATATAACCAACAAACAAGACCATTAGTCAACAATGGACGACCCTTGCCGAGGTCAAATGCTTCCTTCCTTCATAAAATCAATAACTAATCGCATTACGGATAATTCTCGGGAAGTTATAATTTGGGAAATGAAGGCATCATCGCCTGTTACTACAATTCTCTCTCTCGTCACTACTATCTGATCTTCCGAGAAATATTTCAAGAGGCACTATGTTAACCTCGGTAGAAGAAATACAAACAAGTCGCGAGACTTCGGAGAAAACTAATGCATTACTTATTTCGTGTTGGTTGCGTGGATTGGGTTCTGCGGTAATGATAGGAGGACATAGACTAGGGGAAAGCAAGGTCATGGATAAGAGAAATATTTCTTGGGGTGAACCAGGATGACGAATTAACGGCTTTTTCTTATAAAAATAAAAGAGGAGAGGGAATGTGCATTAATAGCCTTTGGGGATACGGTATTGAAAATATGCAGAAATGAGGTGTGTTCCCTTGTCCCAATAAATTGCGGAATATATGTGGCCCAATTCAGTGGTCACTATGGTTTCAAATTCAAAATAATGAAAATAATCACTCATTTCATCCATGCGGGTCGTGAGCGGGTTTCAAATATAACGTTTTCTGCTCTGACTCCAATTCCCTCATACATTTAAACCCGAAGGAATATTATTATTTTGGGAAACTCTCATCCAAAAACCTAAAATGGGGTCGCTAAGACATCTCCTAAGTGCACACTCGTGGCTTTTCTTTCTTCCCAAAAACCTCTGTTCCTTCAACCACATCAATCCCGCTATCTCAGTTTCTGATGCTTGAGCGTCGTGAAGAAGCCGCATTACCACTTATAGCCTACACTACTTAGCTCTCCAGCTTCACTCAAGGGACTTCCATCTCCTGGTCTCATTGTTGAACGTTTATGGTACGAATGCACTGAACGTCATATGCATCTCACGACGTTGAGATGTTATGGGAAGTCAGGCGGCACGCCGAGATAGGCACAGTGGGAATCGGGATTCATCTTTTCCTCAAAAGGAGAAGTCTCTCCTCTCTTCTCTTGTCTCACTTTCAAGGCACGAGAACATTTTTCATCCCACACGCCATTGCTGGAGCGATCTATCCTCCCTCAGTTCAAGTATTTCCTTCTTCTTCATCTACTTCTAATATCTCGGAATACCACTGGACAACGATTGATAACTACAATCAACCATCAAAGGACAAAAGAATAAAAAAATGAATTGGTTTAAGATTTGTACAAAAATATTTCCTTAGTGATTTCTTCTCAAACATGTAAAAAGATTGAAATGATCGAAGAAAGTTTATAGCTGATTATTTATTGCTACTTAACAGGTTACAGAGGAAAAGATAATATTTACATCTGAAATACACCGAAAATGTTAGAGTTTTCTCAATTCCAAGTTCCATGGGTTTGAACAAAGGGTTTTCTACGAATTCGGGCACGGCAGGTTAAAAATTATCCCCGTACCACTCGTGTTGGCCATAGTGAAAAGTGGACTATATTCATTACCTACAAATCCCCTCACTAAAAATGGGCTGAAGTTAACAATACGACAAAATGAAGTAGGCGATAACAAAACAATATCAGAAGGAAGAAAAGAAAACTTTAACCAACGAGAAGTAAAAATTAAAAAACCCACCCCCCTCAACCAGCCTCTACTCTGAACTCTCTGGAGACTAAGAAGAGGATAGAACGGTCAAGATTACGGAAGCATATAATGAAAATGATTTCCTCCGAGTCTCGGAGGAATAAGAGAAAAAGCAAATGAATGAAAAATGCTTTAATCAAGCGAGAAAAGAGAATTCCCTCCTCAACGATCTTGTTCTTTTTCGTCCCTTTGCCTTAGAAGGGGGCGCCGAAAGTTACGTTTTTCTGTTTCAAGAAAAAAGGAGATACGATTAATTCAGTCCACTGGAAATGCAAAAAAATAACGTTTGAGGAACAGATCCCTTCGGACTACTGACACGCGATAGGGTCGTAATCCAGATTATTTGAAAAAGAAAAAAATCGAGACCAGATAATTCTGGAGGAGAGATAAATAAATCCTTAAATTATGGTGGCATCTTTCCTAAGATTACGGATGGTACTAATGAAACATTCGATGATTTGTTTGAAAAACGTTTTTATTTAGTTAGGAGTTGTTACCAAATTGGTTAATGAAGTATGTAACAAAACCGATATAAAATTGGTCTTTTGAAATGCATCTTTTAATCACAGAGCTTTCGAATATTTTTTTAAAATTAATAAATAAACTCTTTAAATAAAACAAAACCCAAAATAATAGTGCACAAATATCCGTGCGTCAAGAATGTCCTATTGACAGACCTAACCCTAATCCAAGGACTGGGGATGTGGTACATAGGAAATGTGCCCTTAAAAAACCATAAAAATACAATTTTGGAAAAATTTTAATTTTGCAGTATGTTTTAAGACGACCTTTCAATTAAATAGCAGAAAGGATAAAAATCTGAAATTTGGTACGTTAATACGCCCTTAAGGTAAAACCATGGGTAAAAATTTGAAATCGAATATTATCGAAGGATTATCAGCGTGTACACATTCAGGATGAGTATGCATATTGAAAAAGAAGTATTCTTTTGACCCGTTAATTTTCAACATTTCAATAGCTATAGAAATACTATACAAACTGAAAGTTTCAACAAAGGTTAAATATGAAAAATACTAACGATACAGCATTAAACATTAAAAATATATGAAGGTATAATCTAGCAACCTGCAAACATGGATTATTTTAATAGCAATCGTACACATTTGGGCATAAGTTTATTCCACCAATTATCAGATATTTGTAAGACTTTTAGCTTTAGTCAGCGAGTCACAGGTGGACAAGAAAGACAGCTCACTGGTGTTAATAACTTGAAATTAAAGCAACGTCACGAAAGACGAAGAATGGCAATCAGTAAAACCTGTGAGACGAAGTGGGGGAAGAGAGAGAGATATATATATATGGCGAGAGAGAAGAGTGGAATTCTGTTCATTGGTGCAATTAACGCACGGAAGAATAATCATACGGACGAAGTCCTTTAGGTTCATCCCCGAAGGGTCTAAGAAACCCTCTCCAAGGGCGAACCACTAAGGGAACCGAGAGATTGACCTTCCGCCAATCTTCCTTTCCTGAAATCCTCGTCGATGTCGTTATGCGCAGATGACTTAATGCTGAGTCATGGGAAGAGGAATAGGAAGGACACCGGGAATGAGGAGGAATGCGAGGAATGTCCGCAAATCAGCGATCGGCCGCGGGAATAAACACCCTAGGTGGGGTGGATGAATGGATAGGGCTGAGCATCCGAACACATAATTACCTTACGCAACTTTAGGCTACACTATTCTAGCTTCAAATGAAGTGATTAAGAATTTACGAACCAGCAATAATTAACCAACGTGAAACTTTTTGATAAAAAATAAAGCAAATCAAGATAAAATAGAGCGACGTATTCACTACTTCTATATCTTATCTCCCATCACAGATTCCAATAGTAATTTTTGCGGTCCAAAGTGAATATGTACCATTTTATTTTGGTGGAGGCAATACTGTTTTAAACAAATTTCCATATGGATGAACAATGATTTAGTTTTCATGTTATTATTATTATTCCCTCCAAAACACAATCAGTTAAGGTAATTTGTTAATGGAAAAGTTATATTGGCAACATAAAAATTACGAAACCTAGCCAAAACGTCTTCGGTAATGTCACGATTTAACTAAGAAGCAAAATGTTGAACTAAAGTTATAACTCAAAATGCATGAATTTTTCATGGAATGTTTTGCAAAACATCGTATCATCATCAAAGGCTAATCAAAATGATAATACTAAATGATTTTTATGTTGTATTAAAAAAATATTTGTTATTTTTCAGCTAAAGCGCAGTGATTCATTATTTTGCACCGGTAAAAAAATAACTCCAAATCCGTTATTCAGTCGATCGAGTGCTTGCACTAATGCTTTTAAGTATACAATTTTGAAGAGAAGAGATTAATAAAAGTCTTGTAATACTCAACAAATATCACATATATCTCTTCTTATACATCACTAACTAAAAAGATATTGAAACGACTTATTTCATGTGAATATATTTTTATAAATTAGAATTTGTGTATGCACATATAAAGTCATTCATAAATTCATAGTATCTTGATGAGCCGGCGAAGAAGAAGAGATCGCGAAAAAAGAATACGTTAGCGATTGTATTATGGGATCTTATTTGTGATGTGCCAGGTGACATATACTTACATCTTTTTCGGATCGAAGACCAGCATTGGATACCGGAGAGTTGATTCTTTTTTCAGCGCTATTCCGAGCCCCACCAGGGAAACTGCTTACTGCCACACGGTGTTTTACACCTTAAGTGCAACGTAACCGTCCAAATGAGATTGGAATATGAATCCTTAACAGCAGTACTAAGAGACTCTGACATTCGTCTAGCTTGGAATTCGTATTCATCTCACTTCTCTTCTTGGGAACCATTAAAACTTAAGTAATTAAGATAGTGCTAATTACAAAATTCATTGTCGGAGTGGAATAGTAACTACCACGCATATAATTCGTGAATATTTCTTCGGATAAGGCAATGCATGTAATGTAGCGGATAAAGGATGTGGCTATTAAAGAGGCTGCGGCCTTTTAGGGGGCGGTGGTTAATGTGGGGATGGAATTAAGTGTTGGAAGAGGAAAGGATGGAGGGACATTCGGACCCAACTTCAGTCTCTTTGCCTTAGAGTCACAGTTCTACGTACCGTCATTTGAAAGAAGAGCTGCAAGGGTAGTCCAAACCTTTTTTAGTGTAAGAAAATGCATGAAAAGATTCGTGCGAGGAAGAAAGGAGCAATATAAAGAGAAGCCGACCTAATTATAACAAGAGCTAGAAGGCCAATCGGATGGTCGCGAGATTCGGAGAAATAGGTAACAATTGAAGGACGTGACTTGGACCCGCAGGCACTTTCACAACTTACCTTAAGATATAAGTTTGCAATATGCAAGATTATTTATGGGGTGGGAGGATGGTGGAAGGAAACTCGGCGTAAGAGTCTCTGGCCACTGTTAAAAATGCTTCATGACGCAAATAAGAGAAGAAAAAGTTCCATCAGAATAAAACGATTACGTATTTGCGACCGCTTTCTATAAAGAGCATTATCATACTCTAAATCAAATACTCTAATTTATCATAAATGTTTGTCTCAGCTAAAATATAATTTTTGGAGGAGGTGACATGGATGGAGGGAAATAGGGGAGAGAGTTGAATGTGGACCCGGAAAGAAAAGGATGAATGTTTAGTTTAAGAATATTTGCAGTCTCAGTTCTCCTAATGGTAATATAAATAGTCCACAATTATTTATGATTTTTCACAAGATAAAAAGCTTGAAAAACTTGTGAGACACACTTCATATTCTATTAGAAAATCTTCTCGACTACATAAGTAGTTAATATCCAGTATTTGCCCATAATAAATGGTAACTACGTTCAATATAATGTAAACGAATATAATTTGTTAAAATTAAGGAAAGTGGTACAGAAAATGCAACTTGAATACGGATTATACTTGCCGGTGAGCTAATATTAAAGCTTAAAGAAGTGCAGTACAAAGCAATGAAGAATGGGAAAAAACCATCAACCAGATACAATAACCTTTTCCGTATCATCAATGACCCCGACACCCATCCACAATCCTCTTTCGGATCCATACCTTTTTTCACCCTTCCCCTTTACGATCCTTCCTATTCAGCTACTCCGAAAACTGTATTTCATCTCTTCAGACCGGCATCGTAACTCTAAGCAGATAAATAATTATTTCCGTGGAACAGCATTGTTCTATTCTTATTTTTACACATGAAAGACTTTTAAATAATCGCTAAATAAAGCAGCTATTATAGTTTTACTGATAATGAATAGAAGTTTCCGCTCTGAAGACCTTTGACCTTCTTTTCACTCGGCGTTCATTCTCGAACCACTCGTAATAATGGTCTCCTACACGTCCCAAAATTTCTCCTCCACATCTCCCAGTGCCCTCTTTTCTCTTGATTCCATCTCTTTTTAACAATGTGAACATTATTCATCCTTTACCTTCCATATTTTCTCCACCTCCTTCTTTCATCTCCATATTTAAAAGTCGCACTCGAAAATGATTTAAGGTTTTAATTCTCTTTGAAATCAGTCAGCAGTTCTTTTTACCATAATTTTACCATATTAGTCCTTTTAGTTTAATTCATGAGTACGGAACCGTTTTTGGAAGGAAATGAACAAATATATGAATCATCCGAAAGACGGAATACCTACATATGATGTATTTCTCACCACACGAAATGGGGATGCGAATTCTACCAAAAATGCACCTACGCCGGAAGTCGAACCCGGGTTCGCTCCGCGAGAATCCTAAAAACTCGCTATCGCATTAATTCGATCCCCTTTGCGGGCTTACAATCTCTCTCGAAGACGAATCTTGTACTTTCAAGCGATGGCTTTTCCCGGATATTGCAGAATTACGGTGCTGCATGATCTCAGCCGCCGTCCTTATACTCATAAATCCCATTTGCGAAAACCCAATGAAGGAAATCAACCACAGGAAAAGAAATTGGCACGAGAATGGACCTTTCACACTTACTCTGCTAGAGCAACTAGAGAATCAACCAGTGGATTATGGGTGTGTACAAGAATTATTCGCCTAGGGTCACAGGGGAGAGGGCGAAACAGATAGAGACGCGGGGGAGTACATGGTAGGGAACCACAGAAGTGTGGGAGGCAAAGGGATCACAGAGGTTCAGGGACAATGGGGAGGGCGGAGCGGGAGAGCGAGGGATGTGGATGGTGAGAGGGTGGGGACAGGAGGCGGAGGCAGACTTGGATAACTAAGATGGAAACACGAAATGCCCCAGACCAACCAACCAACCCCACCTCATCTCACTCCTCTCAATCCACCCCCCCCCTCCACCCTCTAACAACACAGACGGCGGGAAGGAGGAGGAGAGGGCGATTCTTCCTCGCCCCACACCCCCCCTCCCCACACACACACACACAACCAAACACACGAAACAGCCCTGGAATCCTCACACCCCCTTCCGTCGCGTATATGGCTTAACGCCCACCGCCAATCCCACCCCCGACCATCAGGCCCCTCACGGTCACCCCCCAACCCCCACCCGCCCACTCCAAAAATCCCTCCACCATCACCTCCACCTTCCACACCCCCACTCCCGCTTGCATCAGTGGTTGCCATAGCTACAAGACGATGACGTCATGCCGCTCCACTTGTCGCTCCACCGGTTTGGATGGGGAGGGCGGGGGTGGGGGGAAGGTGGGAGATGGGGAGGGTTTTTTGGAGTGGGTGGGGTGAGGGGCAGAGCGGGAGAGAGCACTGATGGGTGGATGTGGGCCTCACGAGGGTGCGCGGGGGGGGGATGGTGCGTGGGAGCCGGAAAGGGGCGCTGCTG
>LYUA01000054.1:328989-342304 GCA_002093875.1 Calopteryx splendens | reverse complement strand
CCACCCTGTTTCTCCATCCGCTACCCTCACCTGTGCAGTCTGTGACATGTACAGGTTTCGAAAAGTCGCCTATCCCTCCAGTCTACCCCTATCTTCAGCAATACCTTCATTAGATGTTCCCAATTAACCCTATCAAACGCTTTCTCGAAATCTACAAAGCAGAAGAATACATCTCGATTATACTATATATTTCTTTCTATTACTATGGCGTCACGTGTACCTCTTCCTTTCCTAAACCCAAACTGTTCTTCTCCTATGTAATCGTCAGCGTTCTTCTACATCCTCTTATTGATGATCTTCAATACTACCTTTTCCTTGTGCGAAATCAAGCTAATTGCCCCAGTGTCATCACATACTGGTGGTTTTCCTTTCTTTGGGATGGGAATTATAACTGATCTAACAAAGTCTTCTGGCAACACTTCACTTTCATAAATGCTGCGAACATACCTACACCTAAATAAGGTAATATAAACTGACTGAAATACTTGCTTATATTTCCATCACTCACTTACGTCGGCGAATCATGACGCTTTACAAGCGTAACCCGAGTGATTATTAGCTTTTAATGTACAGGGACCCATAACACCGTAGCAAAGTACTGATTGATAGTGCTCGCAAAATGACATTTCAGTTACCATCAATAAACCGGACTTAGAACGGTAAATAATTAGGACGGATTCACTCTCTGCATACGAGACGTTTTTCTTTCACGTTGAAAAATATTAGGCTATTGATAAAAGCAAAATAAATCATTAACCATCATTGATTAATATGCACATAAAACCAAATGCCATTATTGTTCATTGCAGGTATGAAACCGAGCAGTAATATAGTCGCTGGCTTTAGGTGAGTCCACAATTTCTTAGTAACGAAGGTATTTAGCTTTTCGAAATGTAAGTGCATACTGAAATCCTATAAATATATAATACCGAGTTCATTTTAATTGTTTTAGATACTTTATAGACTACCATTCAATTGAAATTGTTATTTAGTCATAGAAATGCGTTTCTTATCAACCGTATTTTGGGGAATCTCAAATTTAGCTTACATATTTTTACAACTTATGAGAGTGCAGCAAAGGGGGGAAATGAGATACTATTTACATAGAGGCGCTCTGGAAATAAGCCGATCGTAAATGTGAGGACCGTTATCTAGCACACAAAAATATATTCATTTGAAATCATGGATGATGGTACCGAACAGAAGCCCGATGATAAAGCGAATGTATGTGACGTTCGGTGTAAGAACCTCCTTTAAGAAGAGAGCAGATCGCCTTCAAGGAGGCTCGCGAGGTTTCTCACACTCACAATTTTTTTATGCGCAGGTACCGGGTTCATTGGTCAGTGTTAGAACTGTCTCGAGACACGGTCTTCCGCAAACAAAGAGAATGGTGACCTGGGGCTAAAGGAGCCTTGGAGGCCCACGAAATGAAGGAGACCCGAATTTTTTCGACCTACGTTTTCTGACCCCGGGGCGGGTTTATTTTCTGCCTCCTGCCTCACTACTTTCCCACTCTCGGCCGAATGAAGACAATAAGGAGATACGGGATATGGGATGACAGAACGCTCTCCTACTTCAGGGGATGAAAAGCTTTTTGGGGAAGAAGTAAGGCGAGGAGGGCTCAACCCGTCCCCTCAGCGTCGAGGAAAAAGCACGAGGCAGATTTCACGATATTCCATAGGAAAGGAAAGTTTCCCATTCGATCATTGGCCTCCATTCACACATGAAGGCACATTACGACGTCGTTTGACCGTAGACTTCCATTTCATTTAGAGAGGGAAAGTCAAGGAGCGGAATAACTTTTGAAGGATCAATAAAAAGTATGAAACCGAATGTCATTCGCCGTTGGCGAAAAGAAATTGCTATCGTTAGGGACGATGGAAGAGCAATCTTTAACTGAAACGCATTCTTCTTTTTTGCTGATTAAATTTTTTCAGTTTATTATTATTAGCATTAAAGGTAGTCTAAAAGTTAGGGCAGGTTTTTAATGAACCCATTGCTAAACGGCTAATACGAAACATGCGTCGAAAAAGTACACCGCAGTAAGCCATTCTTCAATTCACCATAATTTCTGCTCTCCTTCATTCCGTCCAACATGCCTAATCTTTTCCTACTTCTGCCTTGATTAACCCACCTATATCCCCTATATCACAGTCTTCAACGTTCCATTGCGACTCAGCACGCCCTGCATGCATTTCTCCTTTCTTCTTTGGATATCTCCAAATAGACTTCTCTCCCCTTATACCATTCCCAAAACTTCCTTCATTCGTTTTCCTTTGGGTCCATTTCACCTTTTCCATCCTTCTCCTTCACCCACATCTCAAAAGTCTCCGAAATATTCTTGCCCCGCTGCTTCAATGATCCAAGTTACCGAGCCCAACAAAAGAGGAAAATCAAGGCAGTGGCCTTGAAAGAGGAAAATCAAGGCAATGATTTTAAACAAAATTAAAATTAAATTTAATAACAGCTAATTTCAAAAGAATTAATCTTGCAATTTCTGTATGAATACAAGTATGTATTCAAAGATTGCTCAAATGAAATAAATTAAGCGAAATATTTCCCGGAAAGGAATTATATTGGAAAAAAATGTAAAATATGATGTTTTTTGGTTATAAAAATTCACAATTGTTTGAATAATACGACCGAGTAATATCCGTAAAAAAACTCGGGAAAACTCTTGACGGAGAAAAGAAATAATCACTGCCCAAAAGGATCACATCTAAATTACACCTCCCATACCTATGCGCAAATTCAGATTCCCCTCCCAGAAGTACAGGGTAGTACCTGCTCTACCAGCTGTACCTGTAGGTACAGTTTTAAGAGTGTCAGGAATTAACTCTTAAGAAATGGCAAATTATTAAAACCGAAGCATCTGAAAGTATTTTTTTATTCATTTAAGAGAAATTTAGTACAAACTAAGCATTAGGTAGTAGTAATAGTAGGCTAAAAACCAAAATCAAGTGTGTCCATTTATGGATTTTAAAATTTGTCATATATTAGCACTCATTAAGTGCTAATAAATCCTAAAAATTATCGAAGAAATTAAAAGCACATGAAAAACATTGAAATTAGATGGTTATGCTTTTCGATTTTCTATTCTACTTTTTTTGTCTTCCCATAGGGTAATTACACGGTTCCCTAAGGAGCCGCAGCGCCGAGTATACGAACCACTCACCTAAAATACATCGCTTTGAGAAGGATATTGAGGTGCACGGGCCAATGTAATATCCATATTAATCAATCCCTATGAGTGTAGTATAACAAAATATGTACTCTCAGCTCTTGAATGAAGATTAATTTTAGCCTGTTCCAAATACATCCCCCGTATTAAAAAGGCTGCTCAAATAATGCTATTATGACACACCTCCCTTGCACTTTAGATATGATCTGTCGGGAGAAGACTATCAAGAAGGAATCGAAAAATATTTGTGATACTCGTATTTTACTGCCATCCATAAAAGGAACAGAGTTTTCGGACCAACCCACGTGTCCTTTCGCTTGTTCCCTACGAAATGGCTACAGTGATTCTATCCCCAGGAGAAGGTGGCCAACTTCCAGTGACTGGATCTTTGACGGACACTCTTTTCTCCGAACTGCTTGATAGTGTTGAATATTTATGGTCATGTCAAAACATAATTTTTGAATATGGTCAAAATATTCGTGCTTTCTGTACGTGGCTAACTTTCAGCGAACTGATTTCGTGGTTACCCTTTATGTTTTGCTGGTCATACATCCGCTGTTGCGTGGTTGGATTATTAAGTCTTACAAACAGTGATGCCATTTATCAACACCATGTTTTCAATGGTTTGTTAAAAGTTTTAACTCCTCCATTATCATAAAAATCAAATCACAGCAATCAACCCCAAGGCCGCTTTGGTAGGTGAGGATAGTACTAAGTATCCCACCCACCCAGTACGAAGCCCAACGGTAAGTGAAATTCACACATCAAGGTAGGGTGGCCAGTCCCTTTCCCTGTACCGCCTGCGATTTCCCAGGGTGACCTGGTACCCGAAAAATGGTACAGAGCTAGGGTGCCCAGAGGCGTCACCCGGAATTGAAACCGGGGCCTCCGGTTAGTAGCTCTTCGCTCTACGCATTTAACTACCGCACCCATCCATTATTATGCTGGAAATAATTTCTCTGAAAGAATGATTTGCTTCCTAGCCTATTCTGTTCCAGGATCAGTTTATTGAAGTAGTAGGTTATCTGGAGAGAGATAACATGAAAAACATGTGCCAAAATAATAAAAAATCTAGGCATAGTAGTGCATATCGCATTTCTGAGGTAATGCATTAAAGGTGCATACGCAACACGCCACCAATTCGCATTCCTCTGAACTGCTAATCAGAGGTTTCACAGGACGCGAATGCATTTTTAAAAAAATGACGAAAAAGGTAGGAAAAAACAAAGCTAACTAATAAGGCAATTACCAACTTGAAATTACGGAGACCGAAGGTCCAATTACTTCCGAAACAAGGGGTATTTTGACGCAAAAAGATAAAATAATAACATGGGGTTATTGAAAAAACAGCCCAGGGAGTAAATCATTACTCCCAGCAGTTTCAAGTTTTCCCTAGCTAAACTGCTTCACGTAATTGCGGACGTCACCTACATGTTCGCGTAGTTAAAAAGAAATTTATTTCGCTCTCCTGGATATTATTCATCCTTCTGACGGTATCGGCACCGGGGTAAAAATAAACCGAGGATAAATCCCTACACGTTGAGAGATTTTCTTCGCCCTCACGCCCACGGCCTGGGAGAGGTCGGAAGAGTTTTTCATTCACGGGCTCCTTTAATGAAAACTCGAGCTCATTTCGGGGAAATTGGATTTCGATAACTCGGTTGAGACCCAGTCGGAGAGAGATTAAAAATAATCCTCTCTTCCGTCAAAGAAAAGCGCAAATAATGAATAGAGAAATTATATTCTCAAAATCTCTGAACGATAATCAAGAATTGATGACATGTGATAATCAAGAATTGATAACGAGACGCGCTGTGACTCGTCTTCACGTGAAGCATACCTACCAAATTTTTATTTATCTACAACTTTACACACGTCACATGAGTACTTGTAAAGAGTCTTCGAAAGTAATAATCTTGGCAGTTGATTCAATAATTAACTTATTTTTTTACCCACCCAACATCACCAGATGAACGCAAATGAAGCATGATACTGAAGTTTTATAATAATTACTTAATATTGAGAATACTTCCACTATTGTACTAAGCTGTCACTAATCCGTCACGCTATGGAAACTTATCTTTAGTTATGGGCAGGTTTTCAAGTTTTTAAGCATTATAAAATACAAAACGTAGGCCGACACTTGATATATAGGCTATGTTATCGGCAAGAAAGGACAACATACAAATTTAAACGAAATTAAAATTTAATAATTAACAAATTTGTGACTAAGAAGGACTGCTGGATCAAAAAATGGAAAGTGGTATTGCAGCAAGGTGTATGCCGAAATCAAATACATTCCATCCTTCTTAATAGAAAAAAAACAAGAAATGCAAAAACAACCAAAACCAGTTCAAATTAGTTTGGATACGCATGGAAATCGGAGCAATTATTGAAAATAAGGATATTTTCCTGAATATAAGGCTTTGATTCGAATCCACAAGACAGACGCGATAGATGGCCGTTTTGGTATATTTCATGTAATATTTCCTGTTTATACTCACTTACATAGCTATTCCAAATTACCAGTGTCTCGCACAGGAATCTATCAACATATTTACGATTTTGAAATAAAATAATGGAGTTGTAGGCACGTGGATGTAATTGCTACTTCAAAATTTTCCGCAGCCTCCGTCCGGCCTTTTAAAAAATATTTATTTAGACCAACCTGACACGAATTTCCGAGCAATTCCGTTCGACTGCCTTTTGATGGCGTGTAGCTACTGATAAAAATTCATGAAGCATTTTAAACCAAAAAATCTTATCCATAGGCAATCAGAATATATTCATCGTGTAAAGATCCCGAAGCCGTTTTATCTTTATTTTAACTACATGAAAGCCTAGCGCAAGGTGATTCTCACAAAATATTAATCCCACCCGCAGGCGTTGAGACCTATGAGGTTGATGACAAGAGTGCAGAAATATTTTCCTGCACCGCATAGTTTTTGTGATCTAAAATAAAAAAAAAACTTTCCATCCGTGGGAAAGTTTTAATGCGATCGGCGATAAATTCGCGCCAGAGTCCCACCGTCGTTCCGAAGTCGCTGATTTGATTAACTACAATCCGTCGAGGGAGGTATCGTGAGTCACCATTATGAATATCAGGATGGATGATTTGTGCAGCGTTTTTGTGTGCAAGGTTTCTCCATTGCCCAAAAAAGCCCCTCAGGGATATCCGACCTCGGAAGTGATCATCCCAAGCCGGATTTCACCCTTCCTACGCAAAAGGGTGGAGGGAACACAGCACGGCGAACCCCTCGAGATGGGGATAGGTGATGAATTGATAAAAGCGGTTAAGTGCCCTCGCGAGTCTAAAAATACCTTGCCGGAATATTCCCGGGGTGGGTATTTATTCGCGCTATCCCTCGACAACTCTCCCTCGTCCCAGGTCGACGAATGCCTCCATTTCTATCTCCTGCGCACGTGCGCGTTTCACGCAACACGGCAAAAGTCTCGAAAATAGATTTCGCGCGAGACGGAAAGAGAGAGAGAGAAGAAAGCGGAGAATAAATACAATTCCCCGAGAGATGAATGTGAAGAGTCGTGGGAAAACGAAACGGGTCATATCCGTGGATTCAATTCATCGCCCGAACTCGTGACCATGTCTGGATAAGGAACTCTTTTTCTTCTAATTAGTCCTTTTTTTCAGCGAACGACTCCTTCCCTTGAGAAGTATAATACTTGCTTGAGAAATGTATACTTAACACCTGCTAACAGGTGTAATACTTGAGAAACGTAATAATATCTTGTAATGCCTAATGATTTTCCAATCTAACAGATGTTTTTTTTAATTTTAAATAATAGATTTATGACATTATTATTGTTATTAGCGTTCGGTATCTTTTCAATCCGGGATACTATTCACATTTCCGAAAGTGTCTCCTATTGATATAGTCAATATTTGAACAATGGAAAAAGGACTCCATATAGGAGGCGCGTTCCAAACGTAAGTGCCGTTTCGCGATAGTTCCGCCATAGCGCTGTGATTGCTGCCCTGCGCATGCGCACTAGCTGTTCTGACACATTTACTTTCCATTGTGCCAATTTTGGCCGAAAATAAGTGTGTTTACCTTTATTTTATTGTTTGCAATGTTTAAGCTGATAAAGGATCCCGCAGACTATTACATACGGTCTGTTATCCGATTTATGAATGCAAGAGAGCTCCAACCCGCTGAAGTTCATCGGCAGATCGTTGAGATTTACGGTGACAGTGCAATGTGTGATGGAATGAAAACAGCGCCGTGCAATTCAAAACATGAGAGACGCGCCATGCTTAGTCGTGGAATCGTGTTGCTCCATGACCTTGCTAGGCCACACGCTGCTGGTGCCGCACAAATAATAATCATCGATTAGGCTGGATACCAATCGACCATCCATCGCACAGCCCGGACCTCGCTCCGAGCGACTATAATTTGTTCCTGCACCTGAAGCGCTCTTTGGCCTTTTGGCAAAGATGTTTGCGTAAAAAACACTTTGCAACAGCGTTTGTCATCATTGGCGTCGCCGTTCTTTGAAGAGAGTATAAACAAACTGGTCTACATATACATGTAGCTCAAAAACGGCGGAAATTATCTCGAAAAAAAGTTTAAGGTATGTTCTTTCAAGTCCAAATAAATTCAAACAAAAACACCAAGTGAGAACGTTTTTTTATAAAAAACGGTGTTTTCTATTTGAACGCGCCCAATATATATTCATCAGTTCACCAAGCAATCTTTTTCAACTTCCCGTAGTGGTCTCGTCTACCAATGTAATGCTGGAAGGTGTTACCAAATTAAGAGCTAACACCTAAAGAATAATGCATTATAACGAAATTTTAATGAAATTATAAAATAATTTGTTTAAATCGGAACGAAATGACCCACTTCACTCCATTCCATCCAAAAAAGTAATGTCGAAAACTACAAGAATAAGCTTACAGTACTTTATTTGCAATATGATATTTGGTTGTAGAGAGGTTTCCGTCAGATGAGCTTTCAGAAATATATTTTAATCTGCCCATGACACACTACCTTTGTTCTCATGGGAAAACAACCAAAAAATATCAATAATGAATAAAAAATGACAAAAATATGTCATAAAAATAATTATAACAAGTAATTCCGCGACCAATTTCGTAAAGAGCTCAAAACTTGCCTCGGGTTCGGGAAATATAGATGTGAAAAACGTATTGAGGACTCTTCGTAACAGCCCAAGACTGTATTCGTCCAAAACAACTAACATGACAATGATCATATGTATTCTTCGACAAATTCAATAGGGAGAGTCAATAACAAGAGTAAGAATAAAATTTACCAATGTTTTCAAGTTAGGTCGTTCATAAAATTTCTTCTAGTTCAGAATTAAAATTTCGTGCTAAGTGTGGGATGTTTCCTACTTTATTTGCTCCAATACATCGAGTAATCATGGTTACGTGAGTGGCAGTCGACTGCTGATCAGTATTCTGATGTCAAATTCAACAATGAATACACTAAACTGCTAGGTAAAAATAAAACGTAGCTCGAACATAAATGACACCCGGTTATAACTTTATAGAGTGTTTGACGGTTAGTTGGGACCCATGGGAGAACGTTTTAAGTAAGGAATTAGATAAAGCTTTAAGAAAATCAGCTAAATTCGCGACGTGCTGATAGAGTAAAAAAGTGAGTGCAAAGGGTTACCAGAGAAACTAGGACTGGAGCCATTACATTTACCAAGGGAGCAAAAAATTACCTTCTTAAAGAAGCTAACGGTAGAACAAACACAAGCTTGGTCAGCCGTACACGAAAAAAAGTGAACAAAATGTCGAGGATAAAACAAATTATTACGTAAATTATCGCTTCGCGTTTCGTTCACCAATCGCCGAGAAATATTTTTGCCACGAGGTATCGAGGAAACGTCCCAGCCAAACCCCACCCCCCTCCCATGACGATATGTCGCGGTGGAGTGGGGTGAGATGAGAGGAAGATTGAGGGGAGTTTAAAAAAATACGATACAGTACCTTTAAAAGAAAAAGAAGGCGGATAACCTGGGAGCGAACTTGAGCTCCCACCTCTTCACGACGCTTCTGAAACGCAGACGAGGGCGGAGAGGGAGGAAGGAGTGAGGGGGAAGAAAGGGAGAGGAGGCATCGCCTCCGTCACCGCACCCGGGAGGAGAAAAGCACTAAGAAAAAAATAAGAAGATGTGACGCTAGAGAGAGGGGGGAGGGACATGATTTTCAAAGAGATTCGAATCTCCAACCCCCGCCCCCACCCCTCAAATAAAGAGGAGCGCGTACTGATCCGTTTCCTAGGCAACGGCTACGGGATTAAAGACTAGTAGTGGAGGTAGTAGGGGAGGAGTGGAGTGTGTGAGGTGGAAGGGGAACGAGGGACTTTAAGGGTGCGAAAAAGAGGACAAAAGGACGACAGGAATACCATATCCGCGCGCACACTTAAAACGACGCTAGGAGGAAAGTTAATGAGCGGCTGCCTTTAGGATGGGAGCGCTTACCTTTTAATAAATGGGTCAAGTCCCCAAACGGCATGAATGGACGGATTGGACGTTGAATGGAAGAACATCAAGAAGGGAAACAAACAAGTATCCGAAAAAAAAACTATTCGTCAGGCACATAAGGTGATCTTGATAATGGAAATATTATCCGTTGTACAAGCATACATACATATAGGCATACAAGAACATAATGAATAACAATAACAGGAAGTTAAGCCCGGCAAACGATATGAAAATTCCTCGGATAGTGAACGCCAGGGTGTTAAAAATGTAATTATACATCCCCAACACACACAAAGCAGCAAGGCATTTTCAACTTCCGAAGGGGAACTTTCAGGAATTTCTGAGCGCTTTGTAACGCGGGGTGGTGGTATGAGGGACCGGAGCCCCCAGTACACACACACGCCTGACTTCCGCGCGACTGATACGCGGACGCACAAAGAAAAGGAAAAGGGGAAAGAGGGGAGCCGGTAGGATCTGAGTTCCCCATCCAATCAATACGTTTACAAGGCGCGATTGATGAGTATTTAATATTCTTTTGGAGAGCAGGCCCGATCGCCTCGGGCAGCTGTCGACACCTCGGCCTTAGGAACCACGCTGGTATACGAGAGGTAGGAATAGGAAGGGGATGATGGTAGTAGAGGGGAATCCCGGCGTGGGCTTGAGTATCCCCTAGAATAAAGGGACAAAGGGCCTGTGCTACGTTTTCCGTGCTCAGATGATCACGCTGTTAATTAGTACACCATCCAGCGAACTCGGCACATCATCCGAAATGCCCACGATATCCGAAAGGTCGGGATAACATTGTGAGACAAAGCTACTGTTTATGCTTGTCGCGAGAGATCGTCACGGTAGACATTATGCCAGCTCGACACCCGAAGCGAACGAAGGTAATTACATTGCGACTCTCCACAGTTCAATTTACTCATCCGAAAATTACTTCAAGTCCTGAATTCACAGGGGTTACTTATAAGCAGCCAATTACAACAACGTTTTGGATCTGTCCTCAGAATTAACGGATCTCTCGGACTATAAACTAGTTCGCTTTCCCAAAAAACACAATGTTCGGAACTGCATGATAATTAATTATTATAATAATTACATATAATTAATCAAAACGAGATTATTTCATATTTATAATATAAACTCATAGAAGTTATGAAGATGCTAGATAAAACATAGTAAGAATTTCGGAATTATCCTAAGAAATTATTCACCATTACCAATATACGAAAGGCCCTTTTGGAATTTTTATTACGATAAGAAATTTTGCTAGCCTAGCCGGATTAACTGCCATGTGAATGAGAAAATTCCACTTAAAAATTACTGATCGTTTCACCGATCGATGTCACATAAGTGTATTCGAAGATTTACATAAGTAGTTATTCTGTTTGGTGATTATGAGGTACTGAGATATGTTTATAGTAATAATAAGAGAGACAGGGAAATGAATGAGTGGTTTATGAAAGAATGTGGATTGGTATCCCGGTAATAGACGAGTGTGAAAGAAGTGCGCTACACTGGATAGGCCTTGTGGGAAGAATAAAAGATTTGAAAGGGTGTTGGTACAACGGGGGTTAAAGTGGTCACAGAGATTCTCAAGACGAGAAATATAAGTACACTGAGAAAAGGAAAAATAAGCACGAAAAAATGAATTTGAGATAGGCGAATGTCACCCTGGATACGATAGCTTTGAAGAAAGTAGTGGCCAAAAAATATGACCTAAACTCTGGTTTAATTTAACTGTCTTAACCTAAAGAGAATATTCACTGTCTAAATCCAAAGAGAATGAATAGTATGCATGCATCTATGTATGCTATTTCGTTACATATTGATTTAACCTAAATGGGAAGATCTATTGATGAATGAACTGGAGACCCACTACTCCAGTAGCACTACCTACTGTATTCAGTGGGTAAATCAAAACTTTCCTTAAGGCCATAAAAATATTTTCTGAATGCTAGCAGCCGGAAAGAGAAGATAAAACGATGAACACTTTCACAAAATCTGAATTTTTAAAAATTTAATTCGATATTGAAATCGTCCAAAGAATAAAAAAAATAACCTAAAGGTTCCCATGTAGGCCATGTCTATCTGAGCGATAAGGTCTCTAAACAAGAGGATCTCCCACTCTCCAACATCTCAAATAACAAAAATTACAAAAAACAACGACCGAATTCGAAATTTAGGAGGCTAGTAGGCCAAGGAGGATACTCTTGTAGGCAACCAGAATGTCTAACACAAAAGTCTCGGCCTTGATTCCCGACTCTGTCAGACGTGATACTGCGCTAAGGTGCAATGTTTTATTTTCAAGGTTACCTACCAACGTGACGACGCGATCTGACCGACTGAAGCCGCTGGATATCCTAAAAATTCAATTACTACTGCCACTAAGAGCACGCTTCCATGATATGATAACGCGGGATAGTGGATAGGAGAAGACCCTGGACCTCTCGAAAATCTCAGCGATACGCGGAGGAAAATTGAAAGCGTAGCTGAAGGGAGATGTAGTTGGGGTGGAGAAGGCTTCCGTTTTTTCAAGTAGATAGAGAGAGAGAGAGAGAGCTGGCACTATTACCTGGAAGGAGCGTGCCCTATTACCCCAACGACGAAAAAAGAAACGCGCCATCTCCCTTCTGGATGGGCAGAAAAAAATGAGTCCGGAGAAAAAAAATAAAATACCCTCGTCTAGCTTTGTAAGAAGTTATGATTATAGATGGGGACGGATGAAAAGTAGAGAGGCAATTCGGAGCTCGAGAGGGTGAGAGAAAAAGAGAGAGAGAAGTCCTTTCGACAAATCTTTCTCGACTTCATTGTGAAGCCCTCTCGTACGAAACGAGGAAATTAGAAGATGCACAAGGGGGAAAAAATAACACACGCACGCCCCCGTATCCTCCTCGCTCCTCCTTCCACATGCATAAAAGGGCTTCAAGCGAGCCCCCATCCCCTTTTCCCTTATCCGCGTCTCTTCTCATCTCGATGCAACGACGCCCCCTTAAAAATGGGCAAGGGATGAAAGGCTGCCCCTATTCTCCGCCCCGCCCCTCGTGGCAGCGACGCTAGATGAACACGGGAAGATGACGGCGTAGGGACGATTTGTGTGTGGGATTGGAACGGGGCGCATCACCTGCCCGGGTCTCTCCCCGTATCCTTTTGTGCCGGTGCAAATCCTATCTCACGTTTACAAGGGGAGACATCTTAATGAGGCACTGTTTACGTCTACCTGAATTACACTCGCTCTCATGGGGAAGTCACCGGCCACCTGTGTCGGTAAATTGGAGCACGGTCTCCGGCTAACCCACAATGGAGCTAGCAGATTAGTTGCAACGCAGGCGTGCTCCAAAATCTTCCCGCATGTTCCGTGAAAGTTGTCTCCGAGTCCTGAACATTAAGCCGAACACCAAGGGGACAACAAACAATCGGGAGCTTTTGCATGCATAAACGTCAGACGACGTAACAAAAACGTATGTAGAGTGAAATCATATAATTCCATTGATATGGCAATGCAAGGAATTATATATTCGGTTTTGCAGCCAAGGAAATAAAACCACGCGTATATTGATACTACCTTGACAAAAATCGTAAAAAAATGTCTTCATACTGAAGAAACGAATGTTTTTCCTACATCCTATCCCAGAGAGAATTATATATATATATATATAT
>LYUA01000054.1:178287-189714 GCA_002093875.1 Calopteryx splendens | reverse complement strand
CCCCCACCCTGATGTGTGAACTTCACACGCCGTTGGGCTTAGTGCTGGGTGAGGTCTAACCTCACCTACCAAACCGACTTTCGGGTTGAGTACTGTTCTTTGGTTTTATACGCCGTATGAGTAACGATTCAGTAATCATGATTCTTCTCTTTAACATCTGGCAACGTCGCAATTGCGTACTGGCATTTGCGTATTTTATTCATAAATCAGCATCTAGTGTTTTAGTTATTATTATCAATTTAATATTGCAATATGAAAGACAAGAAGAATAATATATAATAAGACCTACTAGTAGTTGTCTTTTTCTGTTTTTTGCAATAAATATCTCTAAAAATACATCAATATAAAAACGGAAACACATAAATTTTTAATTTAGACAACCAAATCTTTCATATGCATCTCGACATGAAAGTTTCTTTCTAATAAAAATCATAAGCCTAAAAATGTCTATTTCTAGCCATCATCATTACGGGGGAAATGTATTAAAAATTTAGAGCGATCTATTAATACAACCTACGCATGTAAGTGACTACAAAGTGGGAAACTAAGTATTTAGCCTTGGCCCTTCTATCCCGATCGTATTAGTTCTCACGCTGTCAATATATAAGGCGATATCAACTCTTTTTCCCTTCAAAAACTCCAAAATGAGAAACATCGTGCTGCGATGGATAAGGAAAACTGGGTAGGATAGCCGGGCAAGAAATAAAGGGACCTACGGGAAAATATTTTTTCTTTCCTCTATCACTAGACGCACGGGTCAAGGAAATCGGACCTAAATGGGCTAGCAATTGGATAGAATAAGAACACTGGCTGGAGCCCGGAATACTGTACAAATGGGGAAGCATGAGATCGAGGTCATGATGGTAAGAACGGTTTTTATAAAATGACATACTGATTTTCTTATCCACTCTCAATGTTTCTGTGACACCCATCTGCCTCTTTTGAGCTTGAAAGAGGCTTAGTACTCAAATAAGACCTCTAGTTAGATGGAACGAGCCTGTTGTCGTGAATCCTTACAAATGAATAGAAAAAGTCTTGACCATCGACGGTGACAAAAGTTGTAATTATCAGAATGGAAAATAAATTCGAATTTGATGCACAAATAATTATATTTTTGAATTGAGCCTCGGCTCGGAATAGTTAGGATTTTTCACCCGTTTTCCCGTTCGAGCTTGGTTGTTTTTTGACGAAAAGTTAATTGTACTTTTGGTACAAATTATATTCACTCCGTCTGATGGTAGCACCACCGCGTAGTAAAGTTTCTGTGTCATTGCCACAAATTCTCTCTAAGTGCTTGCTAGTCTTAGACAAAATAATAATCACATTCACAAAACTACCTGTGGTTGGAAAAATGATAAGAAATAGGGACGTAAAGATTATAAATTCGAAAATACAACTCGAATCTTTTTTGGATGAGACCAAAAGGAACGCTTATGACTTATGTTTCAGATCAAAACTCGGACAGGGATAATAAGTGAAAAAACATATCTCTGCCTCAATTCTTTTAATTGGAATGTTAAAATTTCGATTTCGAGCATTCTTTGATCACGACGGCTAAGATTTTTAAAATTACACAAACGAAGGTATTCCAATTCCAAAATTCTCAAACTGGTTTCACTCAGGATTAATACCTTTAATTAATTAACGTTTTCAATGATTCTCACTTCAAAGAAATATTAGAAAATATGACACGGAGCATCTTTTTTGCTCCGCTCCCCCGAACAAGAGCGTAGAGGTGTTTGGTTGCTTAGAAGCATCAGAATATGAAAATTCACACAGCTATTCGATTTTTTTAAATGAACGCTTTATCATACTTAGAATTAGTAACCATCGCCAAACGAGTCTTCAGCTGTCATGACGAAATAAAAGGTGAAGTACCTACATAGAGTCGCACGGTGAGTATCCGGCTGGATTTTCCAGCAGTTCTTTCGGAATGTATCTCATCACAGACCCTAGTTCCTTCCTTCTGAATGGTAAAACTCTGAACCAAAAGTACTTTTGAGGTCGGTTAGGTGGCCACAGGACTCACGCACGGTGTTCCACGCCGCTGGTGAGTCGCTCGATCGATGATTTCCTTGTCAGCCGATGCGAGGAGAAGGGCAGATGCAGAGCCGCAGCCGCAGTCGGGAGTGTTTCCTTAAGCACGGGACTATCACGGGACGCAAGACGCTCTCCCCAGAGGGATGCTGCAGTGAATTCACCAGTGAACCAATACAGCACGAGAACGTGAATCTCGCCCACGATCCAAGGCATCAATTGATTAAGGGCTTGGCACGCGGGACCCCGCTATAGGTGGAAATTTAATCGGTAGACGGATTAGTCGTATGCCGGGCAGGAACAAACGGTTCCCCGCGGGAAAGTCGGGGGCGTACTTCAAGGAAGGACCATCAGCTTTAGACTGTGTGGAAACCTCTCTCTCAAGAGCGAAAAAGTGAATGTGGGGTGAAAGTGGGGGGAAAAGTGATGCAATTCACTCAATACTACACAGAATGTCGAATATTAGGTACTTACTGAACGTCATTTGACGAAAAAAGTGTATGTAACGTGAATTGGCGGGAGACAATACCTATTACGAAAAAGCACTTCGCACGTGATATGAAGCATTTTCTACTACCAGAAATAACGTCATGATGATGACCAAAGCGTTGAGCACATCTTTTTTCGTCCCGGGGGTTGAGCGAGGATTGACTTTTCTTTTGACGCGACTGTGAAAAAATGTTACGGCAGTTGAAATAGAAACTCTGGAACTGGAGTAATCTCTAAAACTTACCTAACTTACATTCACGCATTGACTTTATTGACATTAGTTTAGACTTGGAAATAAGGATATGGTGAATATTGAGGTATTTCATGGCTGCAGAAATGTCAATCAAACGAAGATTTTTTTATTCAGGTTCATTTTTATTCCCTCTCCGCAAATTTCGTGTTGGGAAAGCGAGAAAATCGTTTTCGAGAGGCTTGTGGGTTCGCCCCCTCACGGCAGTTCCGTGCAGGCCAATCCCGAGATCGCATTTCTCTCCAATCCCCATGTTTCTCCGATTCCACGATCCAAGGGGGAAAATGGCGTACGCAGGATGAGATGGTGGTCAATAAAGTTACAGGTCATTACACTAATTGCCACTGCTCTCCAGACAGAACCTGGCACGATCTTGAAGAGGAAAATGCACGAATGCATATCTCCATTAGGTAAGAGCAAATGAGTAGAAGTAAGGAACATAAGAGCGCATCTACCCGATTTCAGGTACTCGGCGACGTAGGTACTTAACACTAAGTTAAAATGATATTTAAATTATACTAGTTTTTTAAGATTAAGAGAGTAAAACTAAAAACTGAAAAATGGAAAAAAAGATTTAACGCTTGGAAAGAAATGCTTTAAATAATTTGAAATCAAACCGAAGAGGTACAAGGAGAACTCTCGTATATCACCAATAAATCGTGATTGGTTGCGAATTCTTTCAGCTAAAATCTCAACGGAAGTAGATTAGCCGTAGTAGGTGGTGAAATATCATATGTGTACTACTCAGTAATAGAAGATGGGGAGTCATTAATTAATTACTTTACAATGAGAGACTATTTCCTCGTGCAGCAAATAATCGAAAGCCATGTCGTTAAATGGCTCAAAAAAAGTAAGGGAACGGCACAGTATCATATATTTTGACATGCTTCACACTGGTGAATCATCACATGCCACGCCAAGGTGATTTGTAAAATATGGCCTGGGAGCATGGAAAAGGTATATGGAGGCATTCTTCCGAGAGGCATTTTTGTAATGAAAAACATTTAAGGATAAATAGATCGAGGACGTTAAAGAGAAAATTGCAAAACCACACACGTCTGCTCGTGCGATACAAAATGAATAGTTTTCCATTTCCATTCCAATACTTTTTTAAATATTCGCATGACAGAGATGTTTGCAAGGGTTTTAATATAAAGTATTCTGCAAAGACTACTTTTTTTATTGACTTTAAAAAGTACATCGGAGTCTGTACGAATACCTACTTGGAAGAATTACGGTTGGAACCGCAAATTATTTGCTGCTGAAAGGAAAAATTCAAGCATGATAAACCAATACGAACTTCTAACAGATTGAAAAGAATGATGGAGAAGCGATTTAGAGAAATTATTTCATCGTATGTAACAGTTTCTAATCAACACTGTAATCACATGATAATTAAACGCCATAAACTGAAAATACAAATAGCAAAAAGAAAATATAGGTATCCATGCACCGAACTACCTACTTAATTCTAGAATTAATTGATGCAATTAACTCATATTTTCATATTAGTGGTAAAAAAAACCTTACAAAGACGTAAAAAAATGACGAAATGAAAGCGAAAAGAGTTACTGAATCACTCCATCCTAATCGAGTTCCTTTTTTCCCCTAATTTTTCACAAAGATCATCTCTCTATTTTCATATGGATTTAGAATAATCCTTAGGTTCACGTGTAATAAGCAGAGCACAACAAGAACTCCATAGTTTGCAGAACAGAAAGTAACGTATTGAACAATAAGTGAGAAACAGCAAAACATTAAATGCAAAAATGCTGTAGGCACATGCAAAAATGATGTAGGCTAATGCTTGCATGCAAAAATGATGTAGGCACATGCATCACTATTGATGCAAGATGTGGATGGCAGAAATAACGGAAAAAAGTGTAAGGAATGGAAGTGTATCGCTGCGTGAGAATAATGAAGGCAAAATCGACGGATCAAAACACCTACAAATATTCTGCAAGGAATGGGAGGAGATATATGGAAATCATTAAACAGGAGGAACGATAGACACATCGCACACGTTATGAGAGGATTGCTCGTTGAAGTCGGTTTTAAAAAAAATTCTCTATGGATTGGACTACAGAGGAGCACCCTGAATGAGAAAATTAAAAATCTCACAAGAGACGTGAGGAGGAATAAATGATGTCACGAGAGGATCTGTCGATATATAAAATAGAGTGGAGAGTGGAGCAGAACCAATCCCATGATTGATTTCCACTAATTATTTTAATAAGCACCGGGGACATATTATTATACCTTTTATTAAAGGTACTACAAAGTTGCCCAGTAGGTGATTCTTTCCACTTGCCCTTCCTTGACGTGAAAAAGAATCAAGAGTTTCGCCGGGACATTCGTCCATCTTACTAAAAGAATACGCTGTGCTTTCTCGTAATGAAAAAAAAGGCAAAGAAAATATAAGAGAGCAGAGAAGTTCGGGAGCGGGGCAAGAAGAAGGATGGCGGGTGGTAATCCACAACAAGCTTGGAGGTCTAGGCAGGTGACGAAGGAGAGGGGTGGGTAGTTATTTCGCTTAGGAACTGGGAATGCGTTGCTGAAGCGGACGGACAAGCAGTGTTTAAAAAGGATTACTGCATCTCGGAGGAGAAATGAGACAATGATCTGGATAAATCCCAGGGAATAGGATGTAATTGTGAGGTCCTATAAGTTGGACCCAGAGAGGGAGAAAAGTAAAGAAACCTTTAAGAAAGGGGAGAACGGCCGGTAATGGGACGCAAGGAATTGCAGTTCAACGGGCATCACGAACTGCATTTGCAGCGGAATCCCTAAAAGGTGGTTAAGAGATCAGGCCACTGCGCAGTTAGGAACCTTATTTTAAAGGTCAATGCCTATATCTCGATTTCAGGAAGGACGACAGTGCTTTAAGGCGGGAAGGCATTACCACACCAATGAGTAGAGGAAGGAGAATATCTGAAATGGCGCTTTTATGCATTGTATAATCATTTCCCACAATTCAGAAGTTAATTCATTAGGAGGAACCACGAGTGCAAGAGCTAAACGACAAAAGACTGAAAAATATTAGGCTTAGGCTAGTTGACTAGCTAGTTTCAAAAGCCATTAAAAATCATGTATTAACTTATTAATTATAAAATTATCATTTGCATTAACTTTCTGCCCACATCTTAAAAAATTAATCATTATTAGCACAAAGCATAATTGTTTTAGGACAAATATTAAGAATTATACGGAAAAAGGTCAGCGCTTCGCAAAATATTTCTTGAAATTACAGTTAGTTTCAATAATAATAAGACAATAAAATTGAAAAACGTGATTAATTGACTCAGTTTCTCAATTTCAAAGATGATCCGTTTCACACGGAGACTCCCCACATAAGATGGATCCTGGTCCCTCACTGAGGCTGTTTAAGAGAGTTACCGCGGGCACTAAAAAGAGAAGAATAATGGAAGCGAATAATTCGTGCCCCCTAAAAAACACAAAATGGAGAATTGAACTAAAACATTATTAGCATATTAATAGCTGCTGAAATATAAGTATATTTTTTAAGCTATTTACGAACATAAAACATCTGGACCGCTAAAAGGAATATCAGCAAGGAAATACGCAAGTTTCAAAAGGTACTAAAAATCATGTATTAACTTATTAATTATAAAAGTATCATTTGCATTTACTTTCTGCCCACATCTTAAAAAATGAATAATTATTAGCACAAAGCATTATTGTTTTAGGACAATTATTAAGAATTAAACGGAAAAAGGTCAGCGCTTCGCAAAATCTTTCTAAAATTACAGTGAGTTTCTATAATAATAAGACAATAAGATTGAAAAATGTGAATAATTGACTTAGTTTCTCAATTTCAAAGATGACCCGTCAGTGATGAATACCGAAAAGCGTTGAAAGTGGAGTAGCAAATCAGTTTGCTTATTTTGGCTATAGGTATCCAACTAATTTTTTTTAACTGACAAACGAATTTGAACTCGGCGTCAATCGGATAAACCGATCGCTTCCGCTACGGCTCTTTCCCGAATATTAATTGAGTGGTGGCTCTGACTTGTAGCCAAAATTGATCACTATGATTTCATCGAGAGAGGTAGAAGGCATCCCAATTCGCTTACATTGATTTTATTCAAATCTCAACCTCGTATTTTTTAACAATCGTCATCTTGATATTAAGTTTTAGTATTTTTTTTATAGTCACCTCATGCCTATTTACAATGCCGTTCTTGGAGCACAATGAAAGAGTAAAAATAAAACCTTGCGATAATTAGGAAAATTTTGGCAAAATTTGATTGGCAAGACTGAATATGTTATAAACTTGCCAGGTAACTTTAGCAGCTGTCTATAGAGGATCATGTCGAGCACCACGCACCACTGGTGAGAACTCAACGTGAGAATAGGTTGGAGGAGGTGGCGCAGCCCTAGGCGGGGCTGATTATGCTATAGCAAATATTTTTATTCTACTCCAACGAGAATAGTTGACTAAGATGAGTAATATTGGCAATTTCATTCGAAGTGCAAAGCATTGATTCTTGTGCTGGGAAATACAAGAAAAAAGTAAAATCTCAATTAATCCAATCCAGTACAGTACAAATGGCAACAAAGAGTCAGCACTCGCCCTCCCCCCGAAATTATTCACCGGTTACAGGAAGACGAAGATAATGCTCCAAGGAGTGGATCCCGTCACAGACAGCGTGCCTTTCACGAAACCTCTCCTCGCGACGACCCAGTGCAAAAAGTTGGAGCGCACGCGAGTTAAGTAGATATCTCTGACATGTGAAACGTACGAAACCCACTCCCGAAGCCCAGCGTCCAGATCAGGAGCGAGGTGCAAAGTTTCTGGAACAAGGTTAGGAAACGTACGTTCTGGACCTAAGAAAGGAATTGGAAACCTCCTCCTAAGTAATACCAGCCACTCGCGCAGAAGTCATCACCAGCGTCTTGGAAGAAAGAATGCATCCAGGTCACGGCAAAATTGTGAATTTATTAACTGCAACTAGCCCATTGTCTCTTTACCGTGTATTTTACCAGGAGTACAAATAGGAATCTATTGTGTTTTACACACATGAGGTAATTCTTTACAAATAAATTTCCTGTATCTTCCCTTATCCACTTCCTTTTTAAATTCTCGAAAAATCTTGTCCATAATTGACACGTATGAATCGCAAAAAACTAAATTCCCTTATTGAATAGATTAAATGAGTGACAGAAAATTTCAGGAATTTGGCGCATTCTGGGCGTATGATGTCCCTCGCCAGATATTGACTGAACTATGGCTGCGGAGTACATATCTTGGCGGAAGACCCTCAAAGACATCACTCAGACACATAATCTAATATAAATGCCTACTTACGAAATATACGATATTGATTGGAATGCATTTTATTACTAGGAAACACAGTATTCGACCGAGAAATAGGACTATTTGAAAATAATTTAACACTTGGTGTAGGTCTTGGTATTAAATTAAGATTACTTAAAATCAGAGTGTGAACATCATATTATATGATAAATTCTATTCGCAAAATTGCAAATAATGTTCTCCACTGAAAACGCTTTAGTTAATCCATAAAAGGAAATAGTGCATAATTTTAATGGCTAGATTTTTTGCAATACCTACGATAAATGATGACTACCACTTCAACTCTAAAATTTCCTTTTCCAATACCAAATGAAGCATAACATATTACCGTTCTCTTTTGAGATAGGTAAAGTCGTTTTAAGCCAAATTTTAAGCCATTTCAGAAAGTTTATTCGTATTCACTCATTTCTTCCATACTGTCCTGTCCTGCATGCTTTGTGTGTGATACCTTTGTCCCATTTATACATTTCTCAGACATGCTCTTCCGTTCCTTAGACTAAAATATTACCTCGTAAAAAACTAATAATTATCTACCTTTTACGTTTAACAGCACAGACCCAATCTGAACTATCACGTCGGGAAATGCTTGAATTCAGGCAAGCTTTTTGGGCCATAGTAAAAGGTCTCGTGACCACCTGACACGAATCCTATCAATCTATTTAAATATATTAGTAATATTGAATTATTATGAATTAATCCAAAATGAAAAATCACTATTTACTGGTTGGAATGACCGCGGTATTAATTGGAAGAAAATGAAAATCTGAGTAGATCGTAGACTTTTGTTCGCGGAGAAAAAAACGAAACCACTAAGTTGGAAAGAGAGGGAAATAAACTGCAAATATACTAGTTAGGAATGAGAAAAAGATGGCAGGAAAATACTGGTACAGTCAAAAAAAGTGGACAGTGGACAAATTGTGATAGGTTGAGGGACTTTGAAAGGTAGTAAAGAAGCAAGGGAAAAATTAGTCTTCAGAGAGGTTTTGGGGCAAGGGGGGTGTGCCCGACCAATGGGTAGAGTTCGGGTAGTGACTTTAAGGTTTATCCCTACATTTCGATTTATTTCATGCAAAATGATGTTAAGAAAAAAAATGGAAAATATTCAGCTTTTTTTCTTGTCCATGAGAAATTGACGTACTGGAAAACGCCTTTCAAAGTTTTATGTACAATAATTCCAGAATATATCATTTTCAAACTGTTTTCCCATAATCTCAAAAAGAAAATTAAACTATTAGAAAACTTGGACAGTTGAAGAGTTAATTTCTCTCTCAAAATCGTGTATATATCACCATGCTATATAACCTGTGAGTTTTTTTATTGTTGAGCTGTCTTAACTCAATCATTACATTTATTTCTTTATCTTTGGATAGTTTCCATATAATTGCAGTGCACGGAACAATAATGATAAAGTAATAAATATTAAACTCTGAATCGAAGGAAATCATCACTTCTAATGCATTGTATTTATGTGTTGTCGAAAGTAAAATGAAATAAGTTTTGTAACTAGTTGGTTGGTTGCTATCCCAAATCTTTCCCAAAGTCTTTTGATACAGATCAATCACTTCTTGGATGAATACTTAAAACTCCCTACTATAGTAATTCCTAATAATCCATTTATTCATTGTCCACTGTTATGAAAAATAGAAATTATATTATTCCACCAAAATGTTCCAAATTTAAATTATGGTCAAACCATAAAGAATTTTAACTTAGGAGACTATTAATGAGTTGGAGGTTACGGAATAATTTTTTTCTAGGAATATCACGGACGTACAAGTTTTATTCCAAATGATTTGCTAAAAACAAGGGATTATTAGAACAAGGTTTCACGAAGCAACCTCATTTAATTCACCGTCACCAAATATTTTAGCATAAGAGTATCTCTTAAAAACAGCAAATAACGCGACAGTAGACGTAATGGGTACATGAGATGGTCACTTGTAGCAAATACGCGAAAAAATAAAAAAACAGCCACGTTGCTAAACTACCTAAGGACCTAAGGATTCGCAGGACTGGTCCGTAGAATTAGAGGGGGATCAACGCTGGGAAAAGGAAAACCGAATGCCATCAGTATCCCTGACGGAAAATTGTTTTGGAGAGCGGTGACGGGAAAAGTCTCCCGCGTGGTTCCGCATGAGCAGATTAATTTTTATCGAGGCAGAGAGAAAAATCAACGGAGTAACGAAAACGGAAGTTTCTCCCACACGTGAATAATCGCATCTACCCGGACGCCTCAGCGATGATCGGTCGGCGAGATGAGAAAAAAAAACGATGAACAAGAAACAATGACGATGTGTCTTGGATTTCGGACGCTCCCGAAGTCGTCCGTCGGAAATTAATCAGGGGGGCCCACCGAGGAGAATTAGGGACGACCCTGCAATAAGGGTTCGCCAGGGACGGGAGTACAGGCACTCTCCAGCGGCAGGTAGGTGGGTATAAGGACTCGGGTAAGGGAGTGGAGGGGGGCACGTATGGAGCGGTGGAGGCTGGATGATGGATGAACGCCAAAACGAATTACCACGAGACGAAGGAGACGGGGGAGAGCGGGAGAATGACCGCGTGTGCTGGAGGAGGGTGCGATGGAGCGAGAGAGAAGACGCACGCAACGATAAAAAAAAAGGAAGGAACGGGAGAGTGCGAGGAGATAAAAAGGAAAAAAAGGGATGTATGGGCAAAGGAAGATTTATCATGGGATTAATGCGAAGGGACACACCCTGACGCGCAATAATGAAGCATTTAGCGGGAGGGGGAGAGAAAAACAAGATGGCAGAATGAAAAAGAAAAGATGGAATCCCTGAAAGAAAATAAATCGAATAAATGCCTACAAGGTAAAGAAAAATTAAAGGTAATCCAAGGTAAAGGTAATCCAAGGTAAAGAAATCGTCTTTCACATGCGGTTAGACACATTCTATCCTCCCCAAATGTTCTCCCCTTCGCCATAAATGAAGGTCTTCTAAATCCTGAGGCTGTGATTAAATGCTTTTAACTCATTTATGACACTAAAATGATGCTTTCAATTCAACAAAATATTTTATGTTAAAAACCTTTTAATTTTATCTGCATTACCAGATCGAAACTGTATAAATCACGTTCGAATAACCATAAACCGTAAAAACGCAAGATAACTAAGTTTGCACTCTCAAATCATGGCCATCAACCGAGATGTTGGTTAATTGGACTCCCTTATGGGCAAACAGGTTCATAAATCGGCGGTTTAAATCACACTTTTCATTCCTACATGCATTTACAAAATTAACAATATACATCATAGTACTAGTAACAACTTCTTTTTTCGTTGGCATTGTGGAACTTT
>LYUA01000054.1:95067-105100 GCA_002093875.1 Calopteryx splendens | reverse complement strand
AAGATGAAGAATGGTAAAAGAAAGGCGATTTCTCCCCTTCGCCCAGATCGCGGTGAGCTACTCGGGAGGCCATAGGAACGACGGAATTTAAGACTAACTCCAGGGCTCGCGCGGCTGAGGTTAAAAAACGTCCAACCGAGGGGGCGAAGGATTCTCCAACCTTATTTACGTCTGAATTTGCCGGACGCTAACGTATTTACAAATAACTTTCTGAGACGAGGGTAAAAAAATAGGGGCACGAGATCAGTAATTATTAAAACTACCTTGGTTGTGGGTGTCACGACATTATGCAAATTATTTTTGTTACATGTAGTTTACCGTGTAGAGTTAACTTTTGAACGACACATGAGAATAATGATTAGACACATGCTTCCGTTGTGTGCTATCAGAAGCCAACCCTAACCGGTTATTGTTATTTGTATTAATAAACCGGCTGTTAATATTTCAATGCTACTAATAATAATTGAATGGAATAAAAAAATATTAATTTATCACGCAACTGAAATAGTGCAACCGTGATAGCACAGCTGAATTGATAGATAAAATAAATTTAGGAGTAACTGCTGATTTAAATATGGAAGTCTCATTAAAATAAATAATAGTTTTAGAAGATATTAACCCATGAACTATTATCAGCGTTTAAGGCAAGAGCTAAAAGTTGATTAATGAAATATATGTTTATGATGATAATCTCTTTGATGGCTTCTAGATAATCGGAATCTTCTTCCATACTGTTGAAACAGCTGCATACCTAACAAAATTCTTCCGTGCTCTTCCCTAGTTTAATTCTAAATATGTCCTCTTCCTTTGTCTAGCGAGCATCCTTTTTGCTTAACAATTTTAATTTTTAATATAAAAGTTTCCCATTCCAATCTTCAAAGTGGTCTATATCCTAATCAAGTGTTTTCCTCCTTGCAAACGATAGATATGAGGTTCTCAGGCTGCAGCAAGTTTAATTCTTCACCGTGCATTCCTACGTCACCTTTTATTTTTCCTTCTATCTTAAGTATTTGCATCCGGAATTTAAATTCATAAGCTAATATTGAGGTCAATGGAAAAATTCTAGGCTAGGGTAGGTCTAGGCGATTTCACTTCCCTGGTACCAAAACGATCGCACCTGGTCCAATTTCTTCCTTCTAGCTCAATTTTTATTGGTTCGTCCTCTTCATCACTTTCGATTTGTTGACGTTAATTTCACTCCATACTCATGTCCCTTTATCCTAATCTCCTCTATCATTATCTGTAATTCCTCCTCGCGCTCTGCTATCACAACCTGGTCGTCCACACATTTGCTAATTTTCAGTATCCTTTCTCCCACCACTATGCCGCCGAATCCTCCCAAGACCTCCTCTATCAATTTTACACCATAAAAAATCACAGTAATCATGGGCTTTCAGCCAAACAATCCACTCCCATCTCGAGTGGGTCATCTAATCCCAACGGCGTTTGAAATTCCCACAACAGAGTAGAGGGGCCAGTTCCTTTCCCAGTACCACCTATGACTTTCCAAGATGATCTGGTACCCGAAAAATAGTACACAGCTTAGGTGAAGCTGAGGTTGCCAAGAGACATCAACTAGAATGGAACACGGGGCCTCCGGTCGGTAGCTCAGCGCTCTACTCACAGGATTACCGCGCCCTTATTTTTCACAATGGATATATATAGAATAATATTTGGGATACATAGCATCCTTATCTTACACTCCTTTCTGTAGTCGTTTCATCCGCCTCATCATATACTTATCACAAACATACTACATATCATTTACTTTTTTATCCAATTGAAGCTTTTACTTGCAAACGTGCTATATAGAGGTTTAAAAAAATATTGACAAAAATGTCTAGGGATGGAATCTCTAATGAAGAGCAACAAATCCGACGCAAAGAACCAATGAATAAGAATGAGTCTGTTAAAATTAATTATTACGACGTAAGTGCTGAATCTTAGGATAAACGAATTATAGAGAAAGCCCTACTTTTTCCCAGTAAAACGGAAATTTTTATAATCAAAATGAATATCCAGTCCGCAATAAAATGACAAGAAATATTGACACCCACGAGAGCCCAAAAGTACTCCAAATTTAAAGTCCTATACACTCCGTAAACTGAGAACGATATTTCAGTGCGTCTCGTACTTGGAGTACAATATTCAAATGGATCAGTATAAAAATCATCTGAATATTTAAGTGCCAAAATTCAGCAATGGAATGCAATGCAGTGTTGCATGAAACCAAATAAGAGTAATCACTTGGCGAATGCCATAAAAGCCAACGGTACGGGAGTATTCAATGATATTAAAAGAGAGAGTCAGACCCTTCGAAGAGAAATAAGCGAACTCACATTCCGTGTCATGAAACAAGGTGCCATCGAGTGACTTGAGGGGTGACCGATAAGTGATGAACACATGAGCACGCGATCAGAAGTACCTACATCATCACCCAAACTTCCTTAGGAAGCAGATCAGGGAAGTGAAGTAACGAGATGACAAACCGAAGTCATGTCACGATTCAACCGTCTCCCGCTCCGTCTATTGAAAGCGCTAATTTCGTGCTGCGGAGGACAGGGACTGCAATATCGAACTAACAAAGGAATGGATAGGGGTATCACTAAAGTGCACAATAAAAATCGTCCTTCACATTAACATTAAGCCTGATAATTTTTTTCGAATAAACTTATCATGCACTCAATTACGAACGTCTATAGGCATGTGCACAGATTTAAGAGGATCCGTGACACGACAAGCCAATGATCAATTGGATTTCGAAGCGTCCCCCCCCCTCTTTTTGACTAGCAAGCCCGGCTCCTCCGATCGACCTGTATTTTGTGACCCTGAGATTATATTACGAGTGTTAAGATGACGCAGTTCCCCGCAAGTACACGATGGAGCAGAAAATGGAGATAGGAGAGCAAGGATGGCACGACCGAACGTCTACTGCAAGGGCTCCCAAACTTTTTTGACTCGACCCCTTCAAGAACTTCTAATTTTTTTATCAACCCCTTCTATTTACTATTACTTTTATGCGTCACATCATGGGACCGAAGCTGCTGTTTAGGCAATATGTTGCAAACATAACTTCGTATTACACACACCATGCAAATATTTATTCGTAATTCGCGAACAAATATTCCGCAACTTATTTATTAATGTCAGACATCAACTCTTTTTTAATTTCTACAAAATATATTACATTGATTTGACTATTTTAAAAGAAATTTTGTTCCAGTGCTTTTTTAACATTATACTAATAGATATTTAGTTATTTATTACACTAGTGAATTTATATTTGCTTTTTTCCTTCGATTCCTGGTCCCGAAACAACCCCTAATAATGTTTTATCGACCTCTGAGAGTCAATATCAACTACTTTGGGGAACCCTTGTCTATAGTGCACATTTGGGAATTTTAATAATTAAGGAAAACGTGGAGCATAGCGGACCGATGAACGGGATGAAACTGAAGTATTTTCAGGAAATATTCAGAAACGATACGTTAGTTAAATGGCATGCAATGAAAATATGGTTATCACAGGGGATAACATTCCAGGAAGTGAAAAATCACAGTAAACAACCCGAAGGTTGGTTTGGTAGGTGAGGGTAGGGTGGCCAGTTCCTTTCCCTACGCCACCTTTGATTTCCCAGAATGACCTGGTACCCGAAAAATACGGAATAGAACCCAGACCGTCCGGTTAACAGCTCAGCACCCTACCCACTGGACTACCGCGTACCTTTAAGTGATAATCTAATGTAATAATTTCGTTGTCCCTCGCGTAACTTGCTGGAATCGATGAAATATGTAGCACATCACTTGGCTATTCCACAAACGCATATATTACTTTTGCGTTGGTCACATCGCCAGGTGATGATGGTAACAAATGATTACGTTATAGTAAGACATATTCTATAGGTACTAAGGAAACTTGTTGTAATCTTAAAGCAGAAATGGGTGCCAGAAATTGTGAATTTCAAACACACTAACTAACTAGTAGAATGAAAATGGAGGGTGCATTATAGCAAGAGTACAAGGAAAAGAAAATAATTCAGCTGAAAAAAGGAAATGGCACATTTTACATCAACGCCTGATGTTTACTCATTTTCTCAATGAGTGAGAACGTTGGAGAAATAGTACGATAATACCCTAAAATTTCAAAATGCACAAGTTAATACTTGAATGTGATATTCAGGCACATAGCCTTTTACTTGATACAATTTCCAGTTAAACATATTATTAAAAATTATTATTATTAAAAAACGGAAACTTAGAACTTATTTTGCTCTATTAACTTATCAGTAAACAATTATTACTAGCTCAACTATCTAAAAAACCTATTTAAGGGAGAAATTCTGGGCTGCGTTCATTCGGGGTATCTACTGAAATTTCTGCGTCTTCACATGAAACTTACAGGGCAAAACTTCATTCATGGGAAGGCCCTTTGTGGAATAAATTACATTATAATTCAAATAAAAGATTTCGAGGCTGAAGAACGTTGTAGGCATTAAGTATTTCATTTCCATTTTTACCACACAATAGTCGCGAAAACTCCCTTTCACGTTTCAACTTTTTTGTCTACATAAATGTATTTTCTTCTAGACACATTAAAATGGGAGCTTCGGGCCATTTCCATTTTTATTAACAGCGAACAGAAATTTACATCAGGACTTTCTCTTTAAAAAAATTGGGAGTGCACCGGAAATCCGAGGGGAGCCTGTACATGGTGGTGGTCGAGTAGGAAATCCGCACAAGGGGATGTTTTATTACACCCCGTTCCCTTCACTGCATTTCGCTTGTTCTTTGGAGCCATTTTTTCTCAATGTTCTGAAGACCCATTTGAATGCACTGCAAATAAAGCAGTTACTCGCTTGGACCTTGGCCTACCCCGCCCTCTTCATAAAAAAGGACACTTTTCTTCCTTTTTCGTGCCCTGGTCAACCTGAGACGGAAATATCTCCCGCCACTCACGCTCTTCTTTCAAATACCGACTTAATTCGTCATACCCATTCGTTCAAAGCTCAGGGAGAGTTTTCTGTTAACACAGGGGGATTTGACAACAGAAGGAAACAAAAAAATAACCAAAGAAATTATTTCATCCAGGGAAGAACGGTAGAGTACCATAGATTGTCCATTGGAGTCCATTTTCTTCGGGCAAATTTAAACCAAATCCCTTAGTTTCGAATGAGTTTTCCGGATGAAAGGAGAGGAGGTTAAGATAAGAAGGGATTAACGTTTGTTCTCGCTCATGGTTTGGCTTTTTCAAACCAAATTTTTGGGCAAAACTTTGGGGGCCAAACTATACCATGCACGAGTATATAAGGGGTAGTTTCCTCTAAAAGCTAAAGAATGGCGTCTGCATTGCTCTACTGCGAGAAATATTCCTTAATTTATGGAAAGTAATCGAGTTAGAGTTAGTGCACCTATGCAAATAAATACTCGCATTGAATTTTTTATAAAAAACTAAAGAAGTCAACAATAAGATTTTATTGAAGAAGTTGGTAATCAGAAACATAATTGGGAGCTGAGTGAAACAAAGTATACTAGCAGCTACAAGCTATACAGAAATTTAAAAAGTATTAGAATGGTTTAGCTTCATGGATGACGATGTCCACGAATTAGGCAATAAATTTAGAAACATGGAAAATTTTTAATTCACTTTTGTGTCTCAAACACGTGATTTCATACTACCGGGATATGTTTACTATTGAAATGGTATTCAAAGTCTAACACACTTTCATTCTTGCCTAAAATAATTGGTGGCTCGGAATCATTATAATAGAATGGTCTTCGACAAAACCAGCACTGACCTATGCAATTAAAATTTCCAAATGGAGGTGATTCATCAAATTTTCAAAACAAACTAATTAGCGTTACGCGTAAAGTTCTTCAGTGTGTGTTACATGATACAACATACAAACTAATAAGTATTGTCCGCAGAGACCTTTAAAGTTGCCCTCACCTTAGATAAAGCAATAATTCACTTCCAAGGTTAGGTATAGAGCCCGATTAAAATTCTTCTCAGATTCAGTCAGAAAACAGTGGACATTAAAATGTCAAGATCCAATTTTTTTGCACTATTTTTTCTGTTTATTTTTTCCTAAACAGTAACTGCTTCCGGTTAAAGATTTTTTTTAAAGTGAAGTATCTGTTCAGAGACAATAGGTAGTAGAAAAACCTGCTAGAACGCACCTATACACATTTCACTCGGATAATTTAAACACCGATAAATTTCCTAGAACTGCGTAAATTTTATAAAAAGTATACTTGCTCTCCAAAGGCTTAGATACGATAAATATATTAGGTACTGGTTAATGGTTGACTTCAGTTATTCAACAGCATTTAAAGGGCCACTACGACATAGATGTGTAACTTTTTGAGGATTATTAGCTCGATCTAGCTTTAATAATATACTTATGCAACAGCCATTGAATACTGTTCCTTTAGCCAAAAATAGGTATACGAAAAACTATCGCTTTACATTTCCTTCCTTATAGTGTATCGGAAAAGTTCTAAGAGCTGTCGCACGTAATTTTCATAAAATTTAATGAAATGAAAGTCGAAAATAAAAACTGTTGAAAGCAACGATGACGCTCATTTTCGACTTTCAGGAAAATAAAATTACATCTACGAATTCCACGCAGAGTTATCACTGGATGTCTTTCCTCATTAATGACGTAAATCGAAAATAGTCGAATGAAGCATAACAACGTTTCTTCTACAAGAATGGGAAAGTGGGCCATTTCTCAATAGACGATGGGGGACGGAGCAGTACGCAGCATTCAAATCCAAGTCTGCGTTTACACGACGACTGCAACCCCTTGGTCGAACGTGAAACGGTAAAATTTACGCCGAAATCTCTTTTTACCTCTCGAACTCTCGAACGCATCGATTGTCCTGGCAAATCAATAATGAGAAGGCGTAGGTTGTGAAGAGAAACGGATGAAGATTATTACGATTTTTTTACAGTGGAGTCTCGCGCCATGCGAGAATAGTATTGCGTATAAAAGGAGTTTTTGAGATACAGCCTTTACAGGGGCCAGAGCGTACAACATAACATAATAACTTTTAACGACTTTTGAAAGATCAGGACGATTGAGGGAGAGTTGATCGTTCAACTCAACCCGTCGAGAAAATATTGTTGACTAATAAGGACATAGGAATTCCAAGCATTTCCCACGTCAAAGGACCACATAAAGTGATCTGAAGACGATACGTGAAGAGAAAAAACCGTCATGATAAATCACCACCAAGGCGATTACGTCATGAATAAAAAGACCACAATGGCAAATAACAAATCTACATTTACCACCACCAATCACAGAGGGACAGATACAAGAGGCCACGGACGCCACTTTTGAAGAGTGGATTCACTTTGGCCTGCTCACTGACAACATAAATTAAATCTCACATAATTAGTGCATTTTAATGCCGGGCTGTGATCCGTTAATTCCAAAATCACGCACGAGTAGTACACATTACATAAATTTCAATCAGCAAAGGAAAACACGTGGACACTTTTCACTCAACAACGGTTGTGATAACATTCGCAGAATATGTATTTCACACTAGCGCATTCCACTATTACGATAGTGATCCTCGCTTTTCATGCTCCGAAACCTTTCCTTTTCTTCACGCCCACACGAAATAAGAAACAAGAGTTGCACTTCATCCAAAGTAGTGCGTCGTAGTATTTTTCTTCTTAGCTGCCCATTCGATAGAATTAAAAAGCATTTCTCTGGGGACATAATCAGTATGTTCACATTGACGTTGAAGATAAAACATCAGACGCTATGATAGCCAAGGTTACGTCGCACTGCAAACACATGTCCAAGAGTTCGCAACATCCACGCCAGAGATAAAACAAAAGGACCTTCGATTTAAGTCCTTATATTACGTCCAACCAGAAGGCGGCAGGAGTCTGGCGAAGCTGAGTGAAAGGGTTGGCGGGTTTGCCGGTACGTCACTTGGATAACGGCCTAATTTTAAACGAACGAAGATTCAGTGAGAAAAAAACGACCTTCTTTACTTCTGCACGTGAGCAGATGTATATTGCACAATTAACGATGGTGACTCAAGCTCGAAAACATAAAAAAGAAGGAAAGTAACACGCTAGGCGTTATATTAAACGGGAGGATGAAAATTTGTTTCATAATGTCCCATGGGTGTGTAATAGGTAGAAATCGAAAAAAGTCCGACAAGGTACTATACACGATCACTCCCTTACCTAATGACCGCGATATCTAGGAAACCACTCTGCAGGGGTTTTCATCTCACTTTTACACTGAACTCCTGATTATATGGAAATATTTCGTTTTCTTCTCCATAACTTTTTTAAGCAGTCACTTCAGCTTCATATTCCCCAGAACAATATTCCGAAATAAAGCAGGAGAATATTATAAAAAAAATCTGTGCAGAATAATATAACCACTCTTCCTTGTGTTTATATCATCATCACCACATTAATTAACCCGAAGGTCGGTTTGGTAGGTGAGGGTAGAGCTCACCCAGTTCTAAGCACAACGGTGAGTAAAATTCACACATTAGGGTAGGGTGGCCAGTTCCTTTCCCTGTACCGCCNNCACACATTAGGGTAGGGTGGCCAGTTCCTTTCCCTGTACCGCCTCTGATTTCCCAGAATAACCTGGTACCCGAAAAATGACACAGCTTGGGTGAAGGTGATGGTGTCAAGAGGCGTCACCCGGAATCAAACCAGGGCCCGGGCGGGTTAGTAGCTCGGCGTACTACCCACTGAACTACAGTGACCCTTGAATTTATACTCACTCTGTTTTATATGCATACAATTTATAAATAAATTTATTAAGTGATAATAGCAATATCCAAAATCAATACTTTTATAAATTAAAACAATATATACCTCGTATGGTATGGACTTGTTTCATCAGCCAAACGTCCACAACTTAAGGAAAGGAACTATTTAATACACACTCAAGACATATTATTTGTGAAAGGCATAATATTTAGAAAAAATTATAGAAAAAACTTGTCTTATATACATGACTATAAAACATGTTCTGTAAATGAATAAGTTGGTAAAAATAAAGCACATGATGTAACATAATAACCATGTAATTCAGAACTTTTAATCATTAAAATTTCGTTTAGTTTTCTGTAACTAAGTGGATACTTCTATTTGATACGAGACCACTGTCAAACAGTGTAAAAATTGTTGAAACTGGAAATATATTCATTGTTTTTATTCTGATATGAATGAGGCAAGAAGTCTTCCCGACTTCAGAGACTTCAACCGAGTAGATGTCGCGAAGAATAATGATAGGGAAGCAGAGCGGATTAACTAATTTAACTACCTATAGGTGGGGTAAGAGAACGCACGTAACGGGAGTCGGGCGTGGATGTGATCGGAGCGAGCGAACCAGTGGGGGCGATGAGGTGGGCAGGGAGACGGAGGGGAGGGGGCAGAGCGACGGAAGAGGAGAGGTTGGAGGAGAGTGCGGTGGGGTCGAAGAGCAGGCTGGACTTTCCGAGTCCTTGTAAGGATCTCGTGCGGAATCCTCCACCCGGGGCTGAATCATCGTCCGAATGGTAAGGGGGTGGGAAAGAAGGACGGAGCAACTGGAAGGGAGAGGAGTAGATGCCGAAGAGGTGGAGGGATAAGTGAGGGAGCAGGAGAGGAAAAATGAGAGCGGGAATGAGGAAGGAGGAAGATCGTCGTAGACGAAGAATGAACAAGACGTCTTCATACACCTACACGAAATCGCCACCCATCGGTGTCGAGAAGCTTAGGGTGGGAGATCAGCCAAGGACGGTTTCCTACGGCGGAAAACATTCACATTATTGGGGCAAAATTCAATGTCTTCGATTCTATTCCATTCCTTAATTTTCTTCTAAAAGGCCACCAAGAAGGGAGGGAGTGAGTTTTTTTAATGCATCACTGCCTGCAATGCAGAATCAAAATCAAGAATTCATTTTCGCACTTCACTTGAATTTACGAAGTAGTTTTAGAAAAAAGAAGCCTGCAGGGGGAATAGAAAACAATACAAAAGAAATATCGAACACCTAATAATTGG
>LYUA01000054.1:22269-33634 GCA_002093875.1 Calopteryx splendens | reverse complement strand
TGGAGAGAGGGGGAGCGGGAAGGACACAAAACGATGGGGAAACTAGATACGGCGACATTTTTTTCTCTACTTTCATTTCCTAATTCTCCATCTTCCGCGGTGCGATAACAACGAGGGCTTAAAGGGAGCTGATGCTTTGAAAAGGGACTGGAAGATAAGGATGGTAAGGATGATGGCAAATATCAAAACTAAAGTAGTGGATAGAAGGGAGAAGGGTAAGGGATTACGAGAATGAGAACGAGGATTCCAGCGCGGGTTATCGGCCGCTACACACTAAATGAATTCTGAGCTCGTTCAGCATTTCTCTCCATACGACTTTTTGAGATTTCCGCGAGTCAGGTTTTTTTATGAAGTAATAGGTACGAGCAAAATGCGGAATCGCAACGCAACTCGTGATCTTTCCGTGGCGATCAGATTTTCGTCATGGACAGGAACGACGTGCGTGGATATCTTTCAGGAAAATATTAAAAATTTAATTAGAGCTAAATTTATTGCAGTTGATAACTTTTCCTTTTACAAAAAAATGCAGCCCATGAGAAGGCCTAAGTTATTCCAAAGTGAGGAGTCACGATCGCGGGAGGTGTTTAAGCGTTCCTCAAAATTGAGTCCAAACAAGATAGCCAGAAAACATTACCGTCTTAAATTTTCTTACGCCTTTATCAGAGTCAATTTGCACAAATTACACCAAGCCAAAGGAGCTTCCTGTTCGCGTCTTGCACGATGCGCGATTCAGCGAGGCTTACTTGAGAATAAGAAGATCGTTTTACATTACAATTCCGACATTTCCTGCTTTGACAGGTTTCCAACTAATGCGATTTCCGCCTTTGACAGGTTTCGCTGTAATTCCTGCTCCACCACGTTTACCAGATCCGAGAGGTGAAACGACTGTTCGGAAGGGGGGGGGGCAAAAATTATGCCTGACTCGCGAGTGCAATGTGAATAAATCAATTGAAAAATTAAAGAGATGGGATTTTAAAGCAAACCGAAAAATGTTTCAATTTCTTTCGAAACCAAAGAAATTGAAACATAATCCTCCCAAGCCGTCATCTTATACCAACTACGATACGCGATTCCTTCTTTTGATTGAAGAAATTTTTTATAACTTTGCTCCCAAAGTCTCCCACTGATATGGCTCAGTTCATCGACCTTAATTCCGACGAATGATGGCGGCCACAAAAAGGCAAGTAATAAGCACTCTTTAGTTGGCTGTGGCGTTTAATTAAGTCATCTGCTTCATTCCAACGCCTGGAACTGAATGGAGAGGAAAACGACGGTCGTGATAAGGACCGTTTTCATATTATTATCAAGAGAAACGCTTCCACGGAAGTAGGTATTTCATTGGGAATAACGCAGCTGTTTACAGCTTCATCATAATTAATATAATATTTTACAACCAAAACAAAAATGGCCACAACTTGGAGATTGGTTTACTATAATCATAAAACAGAAGATAGAGTACCCTCTTTTGAACGAATATATCAAAGACTTAATAAAATAATGGGAATTTTCGCTACATTATTAGCATAACAGGCATCGATGTAGACCTCTTATTTCTCTTAATCTTAACATTTTTCGTAATCTCATACTATTGCTAGTTCCTTGTATCTTGTTCTGTCAATCTCAATAGTGTTTTCAAAACATGATTGCTTTTCTAAGATAAAGTGGAAACTGTATTAACTAAAAATATCCCTAATTAGTATCCTATTTCCCCTCATTCTTCAATCACGTTTTGTAAAAGTGTCTAGCTCTCTGTCCATATTCTCAACTCAATATTTTTCTTTTGCAAACGTTTTTATATCATGAAATCTTCCTTTCTATTTTGCTTCTTCCTTCTTCGTCTCAGTATCGTACATAACTCTATTTCCTCAAACGTATTCATGTAATGTAATTCCATACACCTACATAAATTCCATGTGCCTAAATCTTGCGTAGAAATCACTCTTTAATATCAATATCACCAAACACATCCATCAGTCTTCGTCCATATTGAGAATACATGGTCACTAGATTGTGATCATGGAAAAACCGCAATTTAATATTCCTAAGCAGAAGATATTCTAATCAGTTTAAAAAAAGTATTGTTGATCAAGAGCTACCGTTCTGAAGATATATTTGAGTTTCAAACAAAATTTTATTTCTCGTTTGTCGCAAACTCCTCCGATCTATTCCATCGAACGATAGGAAATATCTAACAATGAAGGAAGGGTCTTATGTCCAATCCTTCACCGTATAATTATATATGTTCACCTAAACGCCAAGTACAGAAGCTATAAACGTTTTGTTTGACGTGATTCAATAGCGCAGATTCGAATAACGTTCGTAAAATTTAAAGGTTTGACATAACACAAATTAGAAATTACACATTAAAAGCTTGACTAAATAATTCCACTTTGAAATGTCACAGTCAAAGTTAAGTGAGTTCTTAAAGTGAAATACTCATCCAGCAACGCACTGCGCAGGATTTTTCGTTATGGGTTTCATTATTCCAGGATGAGTTCTGGGGTCAAGGAAGGCACATAAAATTATCAGGGTTTACGATCCTCTATTTTACGACTCAGAGCGAGCCGAGGGAGAATGCAATCTACTTTTAAAATAGCCAACCGACGACCTGAAATCACCCGAATTGGCATAACCTTCCTGGAGACAGTAATGCCTAGTTGATAACTCACTTAAAATTACCACAAATCATTCGAGATTAAAATCTATAGTATATAAAACATAGTTTTCAACTTCCTAGACAACGCTTGAAACAGAGGATATGCAATCGTTGATAATAGGCCGTACATATTCATTGGGATAAATAAAATAAATTCAGTACGGACAGACTAAGGAAAAGGGTTCTATGAATTAACATCGACAATATACAGTCAGGAAAAGAACAATTCCAAATACTTATTCAATAAAAATGGACCGAATAAATCTTATCCAATCAAATATATAGGAAATGTTATTAGATTTATAGCAAACTTTTATTTCCCTTGAAACTTCAGCTCTATTTTTTTTCTAACTACTGGAACTGCTAGTGACTTTATAAATTACCAGGTTCACTGCGTGAAGTGAAACAGTGAACTATACCACTGCAAACTATACCAAAGCAAACTTAAGTTATCAGGGATAAATACGAAATTTCCTCTCCTGCAGAAGTAATTTTTCTATACCATATATATAAAAGTATGTCAGGGATTCACTGTGAAAAAATCATTGGCCTTTGATGGGAATCTACCCAAATCCACATATTTCCAGCGGAGCGCATTAACCGATTGCTTGTGATATCCGAGAGCCAGTCCCGATTTCACAGAGAATCTCCCAAAGGTACATTCAATTGCATAAGTTAGTTTTAGTGATACTGAAAATAAATCTTGTATTTTCTCTTGGTAATGAAAATGTACCTCAGCTACACTGACTAAAAAACAACTATGGTTCCGAAAGCAGTTACGTTGGTAACTCGAGTATTTTTTACTACGAAAGTCCATTTCTCGATATTGCACTCCATAAAAAAATTACATTTCTACGCATCTCTGAGGCAAGGTAAGATAACAGCTAAGGCATCAGCTCAAGAAAAAAGAGACAATCCATTACGAGAAACCCAGTAACTCACTCCTAGCCAAAATATCCCCATTTTCATAAAAAAGGCCCAAGGCGGATACCAAATTATTATTTATCAGCGTAATAAGATTCCGGATTCTGTAAAATCATTGAGCACGCAGTTTTGCAAACGAAGTTTTCCTGAAAGAGAAGCAGGGGAAATTGGATTATGTCAGGAAATTTGTGGAGAACCTTTCAAGCATTTTTCTTGTGCCTCCACAATACGGAGAAATTATCACGTTCTAAGTGCACAAGATAGCTCGGGTGCATGCAAAAAGCATTCCATAGCACATGAAAGCCAGGGAGAGGCGAATGGAGCCAGGAGGGAAATGTGATTTTGCTTGGCATTAAAGGAACACAGATTTTGCACTACCATTTTCTTTTTTAATTTAACCTTCAACCAAAGCGACGAGCAAAAGAGAGAAATAAAGAGGTGGCGGCAGAGCAGAAACAAGGAAATAATACGAAAACAGGGGTTGGGGTGATGGGAAATGAACGAGAGCCCTCTAGTGTCGAAGGACGCACCCCATATGTCCTCACGGAGCGGAATAACAGTCCACTCGTTCGAACTGTCTTTTCAAAGGGCATAGATGTTTCAAGTGGGACCAAGAGCAGGGAGGGAGTAAAGATGCCGATGGGTGGGTGAGGAAGAGCAGACGGGAAGAGAGAGAGAGAGGAGAGTAAGGGGAGGAGATAGGTGGGCACTGAAGTAGAGAACACGACATCTAGAAGAGTCTTAGAGTTGGAAGAACGGGGCGGGTGGAGTGGTGAAGGACTTCGTAGGTAACCGGAAGGCGGAATAAGGAAAACAACAAAATATGGTAGACGGTGTGTGAAGCAGATGACAAAGAGAAGGGATGACGGGAAGAAAACAGAGAGAGAGACAGAGGTAATTGAGATTGAAACATCTTAGAATGGGGGAAGAAATTAGGCAATGAAGACGATTGGGAGTGAAAGAAACGAAAGACGATGTTTCAGTACGTAAACAACGCCCTTATCCACACCAGCGTCCCAACGTATTTATAAATGCTAAAAATCAACTTTAAAAACACCGAAAATTTCACAAGATTTTTTAGAATGGCTTAATTAAGGAGGGGTATGTATTACCTGCTACTCTTCCGTTATTGTTAAGTTAATATTGTACATTTACTCTAACACGCGTAGTTACATATTTTGAAATTCACGCAGTAGGTTTTGTTAGGTGCTACTATTTTTTAATATGACACCAAACGAAATACACTCCAATGATTTGAGTGCAAACTTTCAAAATATGCTAGAAATGAACAGGGATGTCTTCCTTAAACAAATAATGTTAAACAATGCTGATGTGAAAGTAACCATTAATAATGTAACGCAATGGAATAATGGATCAATTAAACGCTATTCCCCAAAAAGTGGGGTTCGTAAGGGTAGGTTGCAATTAATATCACAGTATAATCAACCTATTACCCAATTAATTCGCAACTAAAATAATTGAGCACAAATTATGTTTATCTTCAATGATCTTACGTTGAATATGAACAATCTTGCAGCGCACAGGTAGCTTGGGTGGCCCATTTTGTAGGTGTTTATGGCACAGTGAGAAGAATTTAATTTTTTAAATCTAATTCAGACGCATTACTCAATGTTTTACTTTTCTAAACCTAATCAACCAATGCCTAAATGCCTACACAAGGCAAGATTACGTTAATTAATATTCAGATGGAAGGCGAGGTCCTGAAACGAAAAAAAAAAAATATCGCAGGAGACACGCATCGTTGCAGGATGCCAGTATATGTATCGAAAAAAAATATATACGAAGAACTGTGTTGATAAATTGAGACTAGTGGCGTGGAAGAAGTCCATGCTAGTGGAGAAAAGATAAAATTAAAAATATCAGTGGACAAGATAGGAAATATTTTGTGAGGAAACGACCGGATTACATTCGAGCCCTAAAAATGTAAGATATTTTGAGACGGCATAATCATGCATAACTATTTCACGAAAACAGGGTAGAAAGAACGATAAGACGTCGTTTCATCCTCAACCATAAGGCACAAACGGATCTCGTACCAAAGGGTGTTCGGCTTCTCCTACGGGCAATAACAGACAGTCACAGAGTGAGAAAGATGTAAAAATAAGATAATAGGAAATGGGCTTCCCGTTCTTTCCATTCGGTAGATGAAGGGAGGAAGAAAAGAAAATAAAATAAGAAACGAGGGCCCTTTTTTTATGAACAACCTAAACTCCTGGTCACGCTTCCTATTTCATTATTTTTCAAAACCTCCCTATTCGCTCCTCTCGCCATGTAAAGGTTTCGCGACAGCCGGAGAGAGTTCTCCACCATTGGATGAGAAAAAGGACTAGCATGGGCTCCAGATCGACTTTTTTCCTTCGGGCTGCACTGCGTTTATGGACCTTTTTCTCATGACTCCTAACAAATTTTTTTCACGGCGATGGGGAAGGATCTGAATGGAGAAGCAAATGTTATTTTAACTACTTGGTATTTTACTTAAAATTTAACTTTCACCCTTCGACATAAGTGTCGTACTTTCTCCTCGAGGACCTTGGCTTCGATTAGACGTTTCTACATACGCTTCACATCACCCGAACCGACGCACAAACTGAGCAAGAGAAAATTCGACCAAGGAAGGATGTAATTCACAAAATATTTGAAGGATCCACAGGTTGCGTTCAAACAGGAGCTGTCAAGAAAATACTTATGGAAATATTGTCGAGCCATTTCGTTTTCGATAATGGCAAAAAAAAACCTTTTTTCAGATCCAAGATAAATTAGAAATCATTTCTCACGTGACCAATTGTAGCTTCGTGAGATTGCTTGTGACGTTAATCTATAGCTGGGAATTATGTGCATATATATATGCACATAAACATTCTTTTATAGTTTTGAACACACAGGTTGGTCTAAATTTTCTGCGTGGAAATACACGTTGTTTTACGAACAAGGCGGCTTGCTGACCAAGAAATCATAAGGCAGGAGCAAAATGCATATACATATCAACATTCTCAAAAATATTTAGCTCCCCTAGATGATAGTTTTATTTTCACTATTTTTCAGTCCAGAACAATAGGAAATAAGACTTTTGCTAAGTTGTTTCACTAAATTGAAAAAAAAACCGTTTTATCTAACGTGGTCAAAGATGGTGGGTCAGATCTGAATAAGAAATGTTGTGGTTGTGTTGGGAATATTCACAAATTCAATATTCATGAATACTTTCTTTTTGCCTCTATAATTCTCTAAATAGTAGGATCTCTCCAACTTGAACTGGAATACTGTTGCACGAGGGATCCCCCATAATATAACGCGAAGACTTTTCATTCCTACGGAGGAGGCATTTTGACATTATTTTACGATGACTCAGACCCGTGACTAGCTCCATGTTCGTCACATCTGACATGGGCATTCATTGTGCAAACTTTAAGAGACTTAGAAATATTTTTTTTAGAGCGTCCCGAAGACGTAACAGGCTTCGCATACGAAGAGAGCGGCGTGAGAAATAAATAAACCGGGCGAAAAACACTCTTTTGCGGGGAAATCAAATTTCATCACGTTCCGCACCAGACAACAAACATCATCAACTGCTTCCCGGGGTACAAATTCGCATCGACGTATGCGAGTCCAAAGGGTAATATACAAGCGGGAGCCGAATGCAAAGGGGTAAAAGAGAGAGAGAGAGAGGATAGGGAGAGTGGGGTGGTGGATCGGAATGGAGGAGCCGGAGATGAACGCGACGATAGGGAAGTGGAAATAACGAGCGGCAAACATCACGTAGCAAGCTGGAGTGGTCGTTGACACCTTTTTCCCCGGGCGAAAAAAAATCAAACCTTTACTTTTCGGCATCGATGATTTTGTAACCTCCCTCTGTCAAACAAACAAATAAGAACGTTGTAGATACGATTTGGGTATTTCCAACGATCAGGAGTCAAAACGTTTTCCAAACAAACGTTTGAAGCTTAGGATTTTTCGACACGTTAAGAAAGATACTTAAAACCACGAAAACAAAAACCTCCTTCCCACTCATATTCAATTCATCTCAGTATACCTATTCGGGCATCAGGACCGTCCAGACAGATCAAAACCAGAATGACTGACTAATTTAATCACATAATTTTACATAACGAAAGATAAGATACATGCCCCGAAAAAAACCTGAATTATCACTCAGCATCTTTAGGACTATGGAAAATTTAAAAATTGAAACTTCGGAAATGTGAGACCTGGACTGGGGGCGAACCCGAGAGTTTTACATTGAAATCTATATAATTTTATAAACTTCTATATGTTGTAAGCAATACGATAAAGAGCGATTTTTGCCTTCAGTAAAAGAAACATTCCAAAGTAATGGAATAGTTATAGCACCTACTTAGGGCCCTAGTAATGACAGCAAATAAAGATTACACCTTAACATAGAAAAATCCAACCTGAATCGGAATACTATAAGAATATCCATTCTGTAAGACCAAATTATAAAGATATTTTATTACATATTTGGTTTATTACAGCAATTTAGTAAATGTGTAAATAACTCCTCATTGCATGTGTTCAAAAATTGTTCCTTTTGCCAAGCCTAACAACGAACCAGAATTTCTGATGTGGACTGCTTGTTTGAAGTACAACTCTTCAATGCGATTTGCTGTATTCAAATAAACAAAAAGATTCACTCAACCCAAAACTGTTCGAGAAAAGGTTTATGTGGAGTTATATAACCAATCGACCTTATGTCTGGAAATGTCTGTGTCGGTATAGAGTTAACACCCTCCGTTACTACCTGCAAATTGGGGTACATTTTCAGGTAAATGTTTGTAATTATACGGAATTTGCATAGTTATATCCATTATTTTCCAAACGATAACTTATTCAGAGAGGATACATTTTTTTACCAAGGAGATTGCGTTGGCAGTGTGGTAGTTTAGAGGGTAAAGCGTTCGCTTCAAAACTGAAATATAGGTAATTTGCCCAATTGCATCGAGCCAAACATAATCAGTGAGCTTCTAGGAAGCAATACTTTTCAAGATACCTCAGGCAGCACAAGATGAGGAGCTGGGTCCCTTACTTTGGATATCTGAATTTCCCACAGCACAGTATATCGCTAGTTCTACGAAGTTACCTCAAGAATGTGATACTTTCATGTATTTTAAATCTTGTGTTGAGTCCTACTCTCCAGGAGCACAATTAACAGGCCATGAAGTAATTGTTTGACACTTTTTCACCGGTATAACCACGCGATTCAGCTTCAATCCTTCCTTCCTGATCGCCCGGGTTCACGAGAGGCTCCTCTACTGCCATGCCTTCATTCATCCTCAGCAAGAGGGTTTTTCGTAAATTACTTCCTCCTCTGGGCGAAGGGAGATAAGCCGCTCAGCCCGAATAGGACAAAAGGCCATGCCATATCCTCCCACGCGATTAATCTTGTCCCCGGGCAAAATGCGGTTCGCAGCGGGGCACACCAAGACGCGCGCGGGGGCCGCAGCCAAAGTGACTGGCTACACCGCGTGCTGGAAACCGCAGGCTCACAATTAGGAACTCGCGTTTACGGAGTGAAAGCATGTTCATGAAATTAGTTCGGAAACTATGGCTGAAGTGTCGCTCGGGGAAGGAGCGGGAGAGAAGGGGTGGATGAAGTTGAAAGGAGAATGCGAGGTTGCGGAATATACTGAGCTACCCAGCAACCATACCGAAATGTGGACCTACCATGTACTTAAAGTAGATACTCGAATATAACGCGAGAGTAAAAAATTTGGTAGATATATATTAGCAATAGGTACAAGACGCGAGCATAGCGCGAGGGATAAAATGTTTTAAATGATAAAAAAATTGTACTTAAGTAACTTAGTTATCTATTAACCAAATTAGATGTGTTAAATTCAAATTTATAACGCAGGGATTTTTATTATATTGATAATTAGAACAAGTATAGAATAAAAATTCGATCTTAAGCGTTCGAACAGGTTGCATATTTCGTCTAATCACATTTAAATTTAGAATGGTCTCGAATATATCGCGAACCCCATAATTATTGCTCAAAATCTGAGCTTAAAAAACTTACGCTATACTTGAGTATCCATGGCATTTATATTTATTTCTTCCACAATCAAATGGACCATTAAAAATGCGGACGGCAACCCAATTACAGTTCTTTAATGAGTAATTGGTAGGACAGAATTAGCAAGTTAATAGTAAAAAAATATGGTTTCAAAACTTAAAACATGGAACTTAATTAATATAATTCAATTGATTCCAATAAAATATTCCATACAGAATGAGTGCTCAAGGAATGTTTAACTATTGACAGGCTCAAATTAAAGAGATCAATTTTTCAATTGGTAACATATTCGCCTCACTCTCAATCCTTATGTTACTATTTTTGGCACATAATTTTTTTTAACCTTTGAAAAGTCTGGAGAAAAAAGTCTCTACACAAGGCAGCATGGCGATAAAATATTCATTCACGAGTATATAAATAAAGGATTCAATACAAAACTTTTGAATAATGTGAATTAAGACAAAAAATTCCTTTTATTAAGAACCCATTACAGAGCAATGGTAATATCCCTGGAGGAATTTATTTTTAATCATTTATAAATACTATAACTGGTTATTAAGTTATTTGGCCATAAGATTTACATAAGGATTACCACCTATTTTAAATCCTCAATAAAATATAGCACTTAAAGGGTTAATACGTTTCTAAATGACTCATATAAAACTTTAATTGATAATGAAATAGGTATGGTTAACTGAAATCATACCCTGGCAACACTAAATTACATTGAATATATCCTTGAACCTCGTTGAATATCATTGAACCTTATTAAAATATAACATCATAAGATAACAATTAGGGTCGTGGTAGTCCAGTGGTTAGAGGCTGGGCTGCTGACCGGGAGACCTGGGCTCGATTCCCGGTCCAGATTCCCGGTCCCAGTCCGGTTCGATTCGGCGGCCGATTCTGGGCACTCTCAGCTTCACCCAAGAAGTTTACCATTTTTCAAACAGGCGGTACAAGGAAAGGAACTGGCCACCCTACCCTTATTTACAAGCCGTGGGGTTTAGTACTGGGCGAGCTCTACCCTCACCTAACAAACAGACCTTCGGGTTGATTACTGTAATGTGATGGTAAGATTACTGAATAAATTACTATTTAAATTATTGTTCAGTTAAAATCTTATAATAATGCTTATTTGTCGTATTAATTTCCCAAATCGAAATGGTAAAGTTTTACAAGAAGAAGATAAATTTGAACAAAGTTTGGAAAATTTTCAGTCAATTATAAAAAATAAGAGTGGTTAGGAATTCAATAATTTCAACTCAACCTAAGGCACAAAGAAAGAAATCGAATCCACTGCGATTGGTAATTATTATGATAATTAATATTTACTATAATAACCAAATTTATGAAAAAGTTAGGACACCCGCACATTCTGTAAAACTCTAGTCCTCAATATAAAATGGTCGTAGATACATCGGAAAGGCAAGTGTCACCCATATGCGAGCTATTAAAACCTAACTGCAAGGGCAAAATTGGTATATGGTCTGCAGATTTCCTTTCACAAAGAATTGGTATCATGTCTCAGGGCGCGATTGAAAGGTAAATATAGGAGGAAAAAGAAAGGATACCAATAAAATCACCGGATGGGGCTAAAGGAAAAGAAAAGAAGATAGCAAAAGTGAAAAAAAATGTACGAACGTTTCGAGTATAACATATGTAAGCGTAAGAAACTGTGTTCTCACACGCCTGCGCTCATTTGATATAAATAAATAAATAAATAAATATATATA
>LYUA01000053.1:1683149-1694831 GCA_002093875.1 Calopteryx splendens | reverse complement strand
AATATATAAGAAATATTATGGAAACCTAAGATATCAGACGTTTGTTACACCAATCTAATCTCATGCGCATGCAATGAGGTAAACTATTTTCTGAATTAAAGAGTTGTTTGCAGCATGCGAAGTTAACTAGCGTTACCCATGAACAAAAATAAAATTGAAGACATGGTTCCCACTTAAGTTTCCAAAGCCACACCGTAATTCCAAGTTCAATACACCAGTATCAAATGCTTAAATGTTGAGTATCCACCCACGATCACGAAAATGTTGCTCAAAAACTGCAAGTGCTAACTAACACACCCTCGTTGAAGACTAATACAATAAAGTAGTTCTGAAACTGGTAATAATTCCCCACTATTCGTTAATTTCAAAATAAGACAAAGGAGCAAGTAAGAGGGCGGTTCAATATACAGTTTATCATTTTTTTCATTCGCATAACCTATTACGCAAAAATTATATTATAGCTTCAGCAATGAAATAGCCATAATCTGACCATAAATCAATAAATGTGGACGCGAACATTAAAATTTACTCTTGAAAAAAGTAGTGGGAAAGTCAGGTCATCTTTCGACAATCGGGTATTGTGGATCAGCTTCTCGTACCAGCCCAACTGAAAATTGAGATTATTACAGCGGATGCACTGAAAATGCCTCATCAGTTCCAAAGGCCACATGTCAAAGCAACAGGCTGGATGATTCGTCAGTGAACAACCCTAGTACGATGTTCGCTATTCCGAAGTTTCATCTTCACGATTCGCCATGAGTGGTACTGTCGCAAGATGTGACATAAGTCATATTGCTGGTTAATGGTGCAGTTCGTCATAATTTAAAAATCTGATGTAATAAACCTAGGAACATATCAGATCAATTCTAAAAAAATCTGTCGTGACGAAAGTTATATCAACGCCAGAGATGATTTAAAGCAAAATCTTGTGCCACCCAAAATATTTCACTCGACTTCCTGAGGGCAGTTTAGCTTTGACTGTCGATTAAAGGCAGACCCTGAAATGAGCAGAAATGTCTACTACTAAATTACGTGCCAAACGAATCGTCCAAAATGCTGTTCCTGGGCTGAAATAAATCATTGACCACCAGCCGTCGATTGCCTGGCCACACTGAAGTAACTAAGTCACAGAATAAACTTTGAGGAGAGGAATAAAACCGGCACATGACAATAGAAGATATCACAAGTAGGAAAAAAATATTTATTGATATCACATAACAAATACAATTTACATATAATACATTTGAATGAACATAAGCAGTCAAGTAATATCAGCTAAATATAATGGAACACCATCTTATAGTAAACATGTGAACAACGTGAAAGGGAAATAGTAAACAGATTAGAAAGTTAATATAGATTATTTTAAACTCCGAAATTTAGTCCTAACAGGCGGGTTGCGAATAGATAACTCAAAAGTGCCGACCAAAGAATAAGATTGGGAAGTTTAGCAAATAACGTGAAGGAAAGATTCATATCGCGAAAATTAAAAGAATTCAACTGGAAATGGAACATGATGAAGACCTAGAAGTAATACGCCCAAGAGCTTTATCAACGGCTAAAATATCTACTAGTATTAATGAAAGATGTTACAGAAGAAATTGCAGTGGTCTCCTCTGGTCGGAAGTAACTGCAAAAATCTTGTCGCTAAAAAGATACTGTGATAGCATTGGACTAAGAACAACACAGTCAAATAAGATATCTGGATTACAACCAGAACAGTACATCCAGACAACCGGATCTCAGAAATGAGAAATTTATTAGTAACGAAGCTAGATGAGAAACTCATTCAACACGTTGAAATGCAATGGAAGAAACCCAAAGGAAAAGACGCCATTTGAGATTTTGAGCCAAGGAAAAACTGGCGGACGCAGAGGAATAAATGAAGAAAAATTTGAAAACTGGAAGAAGAGTTGAAAGGAGCATAGAGTCAAGGATGTAACGTTGAGCACTGAAGGAAAATTAAGATGGAGCACTGTTTGAGACGCGATTTTCTAGGAATAGAGAAACAGGCGAAATAAAGAAAACGCCCAGAGCTAGCAGGACACAAGAGAATAAACATTGCATTTGGAAGACTATGACTACGGAAGTGGCTAATTATTTCTCACTTAAAGCTACAATTTCAAAGATGATGAACCACGTTCGCTCGTGTATCACTGACACGAAGTATTCATTTCATTATTTCGGGGAGTTCCTTAATTGTATCGCTTGAGTCACTGCAATGTTGATGCCCAATTTCGTAGACAGTTATCCATGTAACCATGTCATACCGAATGTACCTATCATTGAATGCACTAAATTATTGGCCGTTACAATTCAAATAGCTTGGGTATAACATTTGGAAAAAATGTAAAGAAATTGGAATATCAACACGAATCCATCGCGCATTGGTTCTCTCCATTTCAGGTAAAATAATATTCTTCATACGATCCGGTGGGAATGGGGTGATCCACTTTGAAACCTTTTATTTACTGCTACTAAACTACACTGAAGTGTCCAGCAAGATATTTGGAACTACTTTAGTTTTCTATTGAGTAAAAGCTGCGAGGTACTCCACCTTGAAAGCTTTCGACGAATCGAAGTGTATACATAGACTACGTCAAGTTTCAGAACTTTAATCTATTAAATTGTGCATTAAAAGAAAATACTAAGTATGAAAAAGCCACAGACCCGGATCAATCGTGTGCGAAAATGTGTTGAAGTACATTTTAAAAATATTTTTGACAGTCACGGACCTGTGTTTATTAAAACTAAACAAAGGAGAATGACACGCTGCATTGAGTAACTTTAATATTATAGGAGTTGAGGTTTAGCGATCAAATTGAAGGAGCTAAAGTGAAAGAATGGGGTTAGTATCAATGCAGCATTAATTTTTTTAAATACTTTTATAGAAAGTGTTTAAAAATGCGGTCAATGAAGAAACAGCTTCGGAGTTTGAGAGCTATATTTAAATACAAAGAATAGATGAAGTTAGCAATCGGTAAAAAATATTGTTTTACTATAGTAGAAATACCTACCAAAATGCAAATAAAAAAACTTAAGAAATCAGTACGTAGCCAAAGTATCAAAGAATTGTTATAATAACGATGGAAAGCGATAAAATCTAGCAGAAAGTTTCTACTCATTGAACTATTATTTCGTAGGTAAGAGTTCTGATTAGATATCAGTAGCAAATTAAAAAAAAGGTTTCTGAAAGGAAACCAATTCACGAAAAACTATAATTTGGGAACTTGACACTGTGGTAAAGGAATTCTTCAAATTAAAGTGATGCAAGAGTTCCGAAATAATATTTACCTAAACCGGGAGCGATACAAATCTCGGGAATTCAAGCAGAAAAAATTGAGTGAAATTACCTACTATTGGTTTAAAGTTGGTCGCAAACGACGAAGGAAAAGGGAAGAAATAGAAAAATCACCGAATAATTATGAGAAACCAACTAAGAGACACTTGAGATTACCAAGCGTGTAACAAAGTTCCGAGAAGATTTAGTTTCGATTGAACAGATTAAAATGCAGCATAGCATACTAATAAAGTTTTTAAAATGGTTATTCATGAACTCAAACGCGATATGACAGTTTGACAAATAGCATACGGCCAAAATTCACTTAATTTCCGAACTATCGAAATGACGTCAACCGAAGTCACTCGCGTTCGAATGATTGCTGCAGAGATGAGGTACTAAAATTAAAAAATTATGGTTCAGAGGTAACGTCTTGATTTGCCTGAACGAATTTGTCGTGAATGAATTTAGGTTGCTAAGTAATCAAGTGAAATTCGCAATGAGGCACTTCGCACTTCCCAAGTCATCTGGCCAACTTAATTCGAAAAATTAGTGTTCGATCGGCAGCGATGAATTACAAGAATTCTTGAAAAAGTGTTTCTTAAACTTGATAAAGGATTCCGAAGGGGATCCGAAAGAGCCAAGTATGCATTACAAGTAACCGAAGTAAATTGATTCCTACGCACCCCACAAGAAAGAAATGGATTGAATATTCCACGCGAAGAATGGGTTAGTAATAAGGAGTTCATTACGTGCCAAACAACTTTCTTCGAACATTGGAATCTACGAGGTAAAATTGTTGCGTCGAGATTGGCCATCTGTGAATCGTGGGCTTTTAAAAGGTCCCGTTTGTGGAAAAATACGCAAGATCGAGAGCCGTTAGAAGCTTAGAAAAAATAAGAACGGAGCTAACGGAGGATGTTACCGGAAAGAATGCTTGACCATTATCATCCGGCATTACATTTAATCTAATATGAGAAAACAAAAGCCACGAGCAACCTTTTTATTGGGACAACGGTAAATATATTTATCTCTTTCAATAAGTAGATAAAAATTAACAAACACTGGAATTATTCGGAAGGCCACGTTCGAAAAACTATTACAATTATTTGTTTTAAATATTGATGACAATGTTTAATCCTATCGTAGTTCATCTCTCAGATAAAATTTTTGTAATTCTTTATCCTGCCTATGTCATCCGCTCAATAACTGCTAAGATTTTTTTATATAAGCCATGTTTTCACTAAAGTCAGGAACGAGGAAAAATTAATTATTTAAAAAATGTTAACCTCGATAAAATATATATAAACTTTTCCCGTTTATATTAACGAATCAAGCGTTTAGTTCAGTTCACTAAATATTTTTATTGGAAATGTGTTTCCACTTGAGATTCCTGAACTGTGCCTTAGTCTTAAAAAATAAATATGCTTGCTACACGAGTCCTAATATGTACTATAAAAAACAATACATGTACATATATGCAAAAAATAATATTACAAAATATACTAATTAAAATCTTGGACAGTAAGTTTTGATACAACCGAGGCCAATATTCTAACAAAATGTTTGATCTGCGTTTGAAAAGTCTTGAAATTTTAAAAACAAAATTTTTTTAGATGGTAAGGAGTTCTTGGGCAACTCATTTGCCGGTCCCAAGCTCGGGGCAAGTAAATAGCGTGCAACTAAATTTAATTTTCGCACTACCGAAGGGACGTTAAAGTCACTCGCGTTGAAATGTAGGCTGCAGAGATAGAGAACTGAACATTTTTTTAAAATTAGGAGTTCGGGAGGTAAAATTTTGTTCATGTGAAACCAGTTCAGAAGTCTTGCAAGTGATGGAGGAGGAGTAATAATCTTGCTAAAAACCAGGGTGCGACTGCAGATTGTAGCACGGACAAGTAACCAGGACAAAAAATATAAGTTTCGGACTAACAATCTGGTTATATCTTTGAATCCAATGAATGACTACCTCTTCAATAAATACAACTTCAATCGCAAAACCAAAGAATTGTCATAGAAAAACCAGAAATCAAAAATTTTGAAAGGAATGCCACTTCCATGCACCGCACTATATCCTCTCAAATTGACAGTATGCAAAAGAATTCAAATCCAGTTAAGAAATAATCTCCTACCACTCGCATGCTGCAAGAAAATGTGCACTCCCATCATTAATCCCAAAGATGTGTTTATTAATACTGTCTGCCAATTTATAAGCACGAACATGGAAATAAAAATTAACAACACACAGTTTAGGATAACCAGCACACAGGAGAAAAAAGTGGCATGAGACCCTAATCTCGGTAAAGATTGTATTGAAACCAACGTGCTTTCTTCTGGCTAGTTTTCAAACCATGAAAAATTATGAGCGTTGAAGGCTTGAGAAATATCGAACTCTATACTAAATTCAACAAACTCCTACGTTTCACAACATAAAGAAAACAAAAATTGATAAAATATGACAGGCCTTTCGTGATGTTGGAAAAAAATTCAAAAACAGTAATTTGAACTAACTAAACAAACCGAGTAGAATAATTATTTGGGGCAGCTAAAAGTTAAAAAATTATTCGGAAGGAAGCCTTAGCAGAAAGAGCCAGAAAGGAAAAAATTGAACTGCTCCGTGGAAAATGAACACTAAAAAATATATGCAACAAAAACCAAAGAAACCACAGAGATAATAAGGGAACTAAAAGATCTTTCCAAATACAAAAACTTGTTAACTGAAGGAAAACTTCGAAAACAACAGATGTCTACCAAAATAAATTAGATGGCTACCAAGCAAGCGTTTACTTCAAAAATGAAAGGGTTATGAACGGTCTAAATTTTAATGAAAATTTAAATGCTTTCCAATATTTTTATCAAATTTCTCAGCACCAAGCTTTGCGTTAGATTTTTCCGACAACTGAGAATCTGGAGGAGATGCACCACCGACTACCTAAGAAATAGAGGTAGTTAAAACTTTAAAAAATAGACTAGAATAGTTTGCTCGTCGCCCAACATATTAGCAAACCGTATAAAATCGCTATGTTCCAACGAAAGAATCAAACCAGTGCCTTCGACATACACAATCTAACATCCAAGACACCACAATCAACGAAGAATCAACGCGTCCATTTTAATTTGTAGTAGTATCAAGCTGGAAAGTCTTCATCCTTAACAATGGAAGTGGTGGAATTGTGAGTTACCTTTCCGGAAAAAGGTGAAGCTGGAGTGACGAACCGAGTGAGAAACCGAAGCGCGCCGATCAGCTGATTGAAGGAGTGTCCTCATGCTCTGAAGAAATTCTAAGAGTTGGCTTCATCCCTCGCCGATACATTTTCATCTTAAGGTAGAAATATCGACAGTCACATCAGAGGGACCGGGTAGCCACGAGCCGCAGCCGATGATTCCAGTCTTCACTTAAGTGATCTCCGACGAATCTTCCGTTTGCGACTGCCCGTTTCGTTTCACGAATACGCTAAGAAAAAAAATTCAGCCTTTAGAATGGTATTTTATATCAATATCATCTAATTATTTAAGCATTTATTAGCGACGCCTTAAATTCTGTGCATAACGTTAATTCAGTCTTTTAAATAATGCCGATTAATTTTAGTAAGTCTTAATCGCTCAAAGTGTTTAAAAAATTTAAGTTTTTACCTTGATGGTAGAAATACTGAATCCAAGAAAGGACTAACTACCATCACAGAAATTAAAGATAGGCGTAAAAGAGGTTCAAAATCTTACAACAATTTTAAAATTATAACTTAAATTTAAAAAATGAATAAAATTTAGAGGAATAAATGAACGTAAACTTTAAATCAACTCCAACTAAGCACAAGTCGCAAAACACCACGAATCCTAAGATTAAAAAGAGGTTCTTAGAGAAAGAGTTGCCTACCTCAGCGGAACAAGGGAAGCACTATGCACAGCTATAACAGCCGATCAGGACGAAGCTAATCAGATCGCCGGTGAGCTGACGTCACGGCCAGTACCGTAGTTTCATTTCCATTCTATTGTCGTCCTCTCACTTGGACGTAATGAGATCATAGCAATCTTCTGTCTAAGAACATTTTCAGCAAGTCCGATTTCCATCCAACGGTTAGTTGGAAGTAAATTTCATTACGCCCCCTCGCGGACCGCACCTATGGCACCCAGACTGTTGCAAACCATGCACGCAATGGCGTAATTTGTCCCGGTTTCACCCTATCTTCCCTAGAAGAAACAAACGTAACAAGAAATGTATTATAATGTGTTTCAAGTTTTCAGGATAAACTTATGCAACACAAGCCGAATCAATTACCTAAAACTACCATGGCGTTATTAAATTCACGAGATGAAACCAGTATGCATAACATATCAATAAGTGCATAAATTTTATTACCTAAAATTATTCGTCAGCATAAATATTAGGTTGAAATTTTGGCACAACATTCTTAATTAATTTCCACATGAACATCAAGAAAGTACTTAACATCGGCAGCAATTTCATCCAAGCATAGTGCAGACAGACCACGGGGTATATCGACTGGAACGAGGCCAAAGTAGCTCAGCTCAGTACCAGTTAAATACAACAAACGTTTTCTAGTCTTCGGTGTTAACTAGAAATAAAAAAATATTGAACACTTTAAGACAGAGCTGGAAATAAACAGAAATAAAAGGAAATTATAAATATTTCAATATAAAACAATCATTAGAATAAGAGAATTTCATTCAAAGAAGCGTCACATTTTCTCCAACTTGTCTTACAGATTACACACGATTTGACAATGAAACTAACACTCCATTAAACGACCACTTATTTGCTTTCGTGACAAACCATATAGTTTATTTAACGCGACTGTCGCCAGGAACAACTATCCACCCTCCCACTGTTCACTTATGCGCAGCTAAATTGTCATTGCTAAAGGAAATTCCGGTAACGAACCAATCAAATCTTACTCGAGGAAATCATGAATTTATGACGGAATTCTACGGTTTACCTACAGATTTACTCACGATCACCGACTTTTGAGGTCACGAGCACACCGGCGTAATTTCAACCCTTAATATTTTCTGCAATTAAAAAATACATTTGAGAACGTGGGAGGTTTAAAACGTAGCAATGGTTGGAGAAAACATCTTCCTTAAGGAATGATTCGAATATTACCGCAGAGGACAAGATCGCTCAAATTTGAGTTCAATAGATGAATTACATCTAAGAGGAAGAACGAGAACATACTTTCCACACAATCGAATTACCCGAGACGCCTACAAGGAACCCGGCTCGCAATACGCCCGTCCGCACCGCACCCGTGCCTTCCATCCGCTCACGCCGCCGACAGAGGAAAGAGTGGCAGATACGTGCGCCAAGCAGTCTGCTTCTGCGAAAGGGCGAATGCGAATCACGTGGGATCGGCGGACGAAGGGGAATGGGCGGCGATGGAGGGGGAATAGGATATGGTATGTGGATGGGGGCAAAGGTGAAGAATTGATATTGCCAATATGGTGGGAGAGATAGCCTGGTTTTAGGGTGGGGGTTTGAGGTTACCGCGGGATGTGGGGGTGACGGAATTCCTTCTTCGGGGTTGGAGGTTTTCAGGGAACGCACGGCCAGTTGAAAGTGAAATGGATATGCGCGCATGTTACTCTTCTAGAATGGAGCGATACCGCATTTACCACCAAACCTTATTCAATGAATGAACACGATTAAACTACGCAGGGAACGTTGCATATAACCGACGTCATTTAAAGATATTCCAAAATTAACAGATGATCGTATGAGATTTAAAAGGTATTTGAGCAAATCTGGCTAAACATCGAAATAAAAAAGAAAAAAATTAGATTTTTCATACTTGAGTGGGCTGGGGCGTTCGACTCGCAATCATCCCCTGCGCGGTATCTCTGTTTCGCTGAAGACTATATCCTCACGGAATTAATCCCCTCCATCCTAATTGCAGCCATCCTTGGGTCATGGCCATCGCGTGCCAACAGGAAAGACAAGAGGTTGGCTGAATTCGTTCCGGAAGAAAAACAAAAATGTAACTCAAAATCTCCGATAGGGTGGGGAGGTAGATACGACTCCGATACACAAGGAACGTATGTTTTTTTTTACTTCTCCTCTCGTCGGAAAGAAAGAATAAAACTCTGTGAAGTCCACTTAATAAAATTTACTTCGTACGACCTGGGTTTCAATATGTTCGTATCATCATCAGGTATTATATGTCAGATGCAAACGTGTTGAAACCAGGGTCGTACGGAAGAAATTTTATTAAGTGGACTTCACAAAGTTTTATTCTTTCTTTCCGCATTGACAAGTTCCACATAGTAAAGCCTGAAAACATTAGTTTTCTTCTCCCCTCGTACTGTAAAAGGGCAAAATGCTCGTATTCAGAGTTCCTTGCTTTCCGCCTTTCGTCCCTTTCGATTGTCGGGCTGAAGTGATCATTAGGCCGTTTTCTTCAGTCGGCGCGTGGAACTTTCCACTCCCTATTGAAGGCATTCATGTCTACTAGAAACCAACACCTCATAACACGGCAGTATTGCATTTCTTTCCGCACACTTGCCGTTCCTATCACCTTCTCAATGTTTAAAAACCCAATCAATCAATCAGCTTGAATGGTCAAACTGGGGTAAAATATTTCTCCCACCAACTAATCCATTGAGAGCTGTGATTATTCAAAATTGGTAGAATAAATTACCTCAATCCCCCGGGAGACCAACCACAGAGGGGTTTGCTATTCATTAGGGTTATTACTCTTTTCCCCGAGTGTTCACAACGTACTCAGTTCGCTGCGTGAATGCGCTTCTTTGTTTTTCTTTATAAAATAGTACCTGTAAAATATGTATGACATCGCCGATTATTAGGTACGTGAAATGAGGGGGGGGGTTATATCTCGCAGATGCTTGCTTGGGGAGAGGGGTAAAAAAGCAAAAAAAATGCTCTCGCATTTTAAAGACGAAAGATTTTCTCAAATTTCTGCTCGTTATAATCTCACCAATGGCCAACAAAAATAAATGAGATAAGGAAGTGATATCGCAAATATTTGGTGTACAGCCACATCTTCAAGTGAAATACCATAAATCTTTATTCGAATCAAATTAAGTGAAGCGTGGCGCCCCAGTTCCAGAATGTCGCGGCCCTTTGTGTCCCGGGTTAAAATATCCCTGGATATCCCAAGCTTCACTCGTGCCGTGCCATCTAGAAAACCACTGGTGGCAAGTAAGGGTACGTAAACCCCACGCCCCCCATGCCATAGCATAACTAATTGACCGTGTGGATTCCACATGCCGTTTGGCTTAGTACGACGTAAGCCTCGCCCTCATCTATCAAATACCTTCCACATGGTAACTGTGATTTTTTACTCTTAGATTAGCCCGGAAGCGGTTTACCTATGTAAACATTTTAAACGACCATGGTGAGGTATAACTTGTTAGATTTCAATTCATGAAGCCGAAGAGTAAGGACACCATGAATGTTAAATCCATAAATTACCGATCTAATATTTCTACACCGATGATGGATTTACTGGATGCTAATTAACATGTTTAAGTTACATCAAATAACTTTATTCAAATTACTCGCGCATGATGATCTTACGAGTAGTGACCATATGTATCGAAAATTACTACTTGCTGAGTGTAAAATCATCACTAACTAATTTAATACCCAATGCCAAAACCTCTGCCAAATCTCGAAACCCTCTAATCCTGTTGCTTCGAAGACCAGTTTACAAATTTATGTAGCGCTACGCTCCAATTTAAAGTCTATAATTAGCTTGTCTATACTGAAATCCCTCCTTTCCAATGCCTCTTTCGCCAGCGCACGTTCAGAACACTACGCCTATTTCCCTCTAAATCACGACCCGAATACGTAAACTGAGCAACCTACTTAAGTTGATTACCTCTTACTTTGATTTTTAGACTCCTGCATCATATTTGTCTGTAAGAAAGAGTCTAGTTCCCTGAAAAGTACTGAAAAATGTGTTCAGATGCGATCGTCTAATGGGCTACCTATATTATTATATACCAGACCTCTCGGTCCGTAGCCGACCCTTTATCCTCTACTCCCTTCACGTTGCTTTTATCGGCAATTAAGGAAGAGGGGGGTAGGGTCTCGGGGTGGTCAGGATCGTCTGAAGCTTCATTCAAAGAAAATTCTAAACGTTCAGCGCATCCGGGTAACATATTTCAACAAAGTTCAAACAAAGTTTTTGATGTTTTGCTCGTTTTCTGCTGTCCTCATTGACTAATGGTGATTAAATATGGTGTATTGTATCATGTGATTTCCGCCTCATGCATTCCCTCTCTCACGATGAACTTATTTCTCTATCTTTTTGACGCGAGACCTCAGCCAACCCAAAATTGCTAGTTCCGGGACCAAGTCGACAGCAAATTCAACGTCACTTAGCGGGGAGCCGTAAACGTAGGGAGGAGGTCGCGCACACGAG
>LYUA01000053.1:1448101-1463413 GCA_002093875.1 Calopteryx splendens | reverse complement strand
GAAACTAGTTGTGCCTAATAAAAGTGTGTGGAAAATACATAGTATTCTTCTTTCATTCAGGTTTTTACAGTTTTCCTGCCACTATTTTTTTTCCATTTTTAGATCATCATCATTACCATACATGTGCCCAGTTTTGCTGCATAAATTGTACGTCCCATTCAGATGCTAACTTCCTTCCTGGTTGACTTGTGCAACATCAAAAGTTATCTTTAGTGTATATGCGTGTGCCACTCACCAAGGTCACTGTGTTTCACAAACTAGAATAGGAGAGCGTTTAGTTATTTCTCTCTTCCTAAATGTTATATTTCATGTGAGATTAATGGCTCCATGCTACAGGAGTAAAATCTTCATAAACTCTGAATGTGTGTGCACATGCAAATCACAAAGGTCACAGTATATCACAAACCTGAGTGGGTGTTTGCCTTTATTTTAGTTAATTCTTCCTTTCTTTTGATTGACATTGACCATCAACAAGACACAGGGACAGACTCTAAATGAGGCCAGTGTGGACTTGAGGACCAACTCTTTCTACCATGGCCATCTATTAGTAGCATATACCAGAGTGAGCCTCCCTGATAGTCTGGCCATCCTGCAGCCAGAAGGATGAATAGGGAACATAATGTGTAATGGAATTCTCAGAAATTAAAATTTAAGGCCCCCCTCATCAACCATGACTAAATTTTGTTGGCCATTATTAAATCATATTGTCTTTACTGACAATGATGATTTTAATGCCTTCTCATTTTCCTCAACACTCATCCACAATTTTTATTTTGTGTATGTTATTAATTTATCACGATCACCTTACAGAGAATGCTTTATATATTTCCTCCGAAAACACAAAAAAACTGTGCAAATAACAGGTATTTATTGTAGGATGATACAATGTGCTATTTACATATCTTGGGGGTCATACCAGTCTCCCAGGGGGATATTGCCCACACAATATTAGTAAAGGATGACCAACTGCTGTGTGGTGGTTGTGCTACAATTTAAAAATTTGTATCCACAACACAATGGACAGGATTGCTAAATATATTGAAAAGTAGTTCGAATCTGTGGCAAAGAACTTTACATGAGCATCTTTATAAGAGTGCAATAGCATCAGAGAGAAAATTAAATTATGAGGAGAAATCTTCAATTTGGAATTTATTTTAAGTTAGGAATTGCAATTCAATCAAATTCATTGGAATATCTAGAGTTTCAAAGACATGACTAACATCTTGATTAAGTGAACCTTCAGCTTAGAGTATTCCATTTTACTTTAGGGAAATATTTCATACTAACCTTATTAGTAATACTTTCTTGGTTGTCATAACCTATCCACTGGTCTCCCTTTACCATGTATGGAGATCCACCCTCATCTACTCTCTTTGTCCATCCACCTCCTTCTTCTGCTTTTTCACAAATTTCAAAGTAAGCCATGTAACCAGCTTCCTATAAGGAAATAAATAAATATGAAGATTTAAAATTAGAGGATCAACAATGAACTAGAGGTTCAACAAAAATTTCTCTAAATATATTCTGTGTTTCTCTTAATTTACTCAGAGCAGATGGCACAACAACACCTCAAATATTAGGCCCAATAAGCCCAATAGGAAAAAAATAGCTGTATTTTCTATTATGCCAAATTACCTGAGTGTAAAATCCAGGCTTGCCCAGACCCTTGATGGGAGCTCCTGGCATGTTGTTTGTCACATTGGCAAGAGTGAATGAACGGCCATAGAAGGGAATGCCAATAACCAGTTTATCTGGAGCTGCACCCTTCTTAAGCCAGTACTTAACAGCATAATCCTGAAATAGATTTGAAATAACAGAAAACTTATAAATTCGCTGGAAAGCAACACCTCATTCTTTTAACTTACAGGCGGCAGCACAATTAAGACTAAATGATTGATGTTCACATTACCAGTTGAAAACATATATCATTACAATCTACAATGTAATTTAGAAAAAGAACTTCATATATTCTTTCATTTTAACAGCTTGGGTAATTTTTTATAAGTTATTCTCAACTCAAGTTCAAGGTCTTAAGTTAACTCAAGTTATTAACAAGTGATTTTCAATAGCAATTTCTTTACCAGTGGATTCAAAAATAACATTTTTCTTCTGATCCAATTCCTTGAATTGAGTCCAACTATGATTTTTTCCATTAATAAGAAGAATTTCCAAATTGATTATAAATAAAAACTATCATTTTATGCACGACCACACACCAGGTTGTAGAAGTGACCCAGGCCAGTGTCGACTGTAGTCATCTTTAGTGGTGAGTGGTGGATGGCTGCTGCATCCCTCTCAGCGTGCATGTCAAATGTGGCCAGAGACAGGAAAGATAAGTGCTTTGTGAGGCGGGGAACATCATAACCATCGTCGACTCGAAACCTGGACGCAGACACAGCAGCAGAAATTATGCCATTTGGTCCTAAGGCTTCCATCAATTCCTCAGCCAGGAGAGCAAGACGCTCCTTGTCTTCAGGCACTCCCCCTGTTTCTCTAGCTCCTGGAAGGGAGGTCAAGAAAGAACATCAGCTTCAGACATATTTTCTTTACTTCATCACTCTATACTTTCAAAAATTTATTTTCAAGGAGAATAATGCATTAATGTAATATTATTTCCTTTAAGAGAACATGATGCTAAGGTTTTACTCACAAAATTTTATCCTTCAGAGAAATTACATTTATTATCAGCATTTAACATGAATATATCTTCCAATAAAAACTATATATCAACTGTAAGTTGACGAGTTTAGTATATTGATGCAATCTGGCACCCCTGAATGCATGATTCTTGCCCCACCAGACTCACCTGGGAATTCCCAATGTAGGTCCACACCATCAAAGTGGTGTTCCTTGAGGAAGTGGATGACTGAACGAATGAATTCGCGACGCCTGGATGCGGAGGATACCATCTGCGAGAACTTCCTTCCACCTTCTCCAGCCCACCCTCCCACGGAGATCAGGACCTTGAGGTCGGGGTTCATCCTTTTGAGGCCGACGGCGGCCCTGTATCCTCCTGAGAGCGCGTCGAAGAGGACGGAGATGAGGAGAGCCCCCGGTTGTTAGATGACCGGTTGAGCACGCAGGAAATGCGGGTTGGAGACATTCGAGGGGTTAAAGACATTAGCACATCACATTAACTTTTGTACTAAATAAATGATGTTCGTGTACTACTACTAGACATTTAAAATCAGCCTGGTCTATCAGCAAATAGCTTACACCGAGCTGTACTAGGATGCGTCTTATCACCAGCGTTAAAGCTTATCGTTTATTGGTTGGTGAGCGAACCCCACAACTGACGTTATAATCTACGTGGTATAAGTATGAGTAACATGTAAATGCGCATTTATAACAAAGTAGCTTTGCATGGTGGACGACATTGTGAGAAAAACATTCTTAAAGAAGGTATGTGAGATGTTACTTTTTACAATTTGAATTACCTTTACAGAACTCTTTGAAAACCTACATAACTATAATTACAGAAATAACTTTTAAAGTGGATAAGAAAGGCGCAATCAATTATCCATACGGACTTTTATGGAAAGTTTTCCGTTCCTAGCGCATAAGCTATTACAAGTCTGATTTTAAGTATGAAAGAAGAGGAAAAGAGGAAATCATTTTTCCTCCATTCTAAAGAAGAAATCATTTTTTCAGCACATAAAAGACTCCGGGGCTGAGTAGAGGAGCAAAGATAAATCGAAATGAAACATGATCCCAATAAAAACTTTGGAAGTACCTGGGTAAGCTGGGAAAGTTCTCAGATAAATATCCGTTACTTGTCGGCTGTAAAATTGTCGCCGATTCCAGTAACAGTAGTCGTAATGGAACGATCAGATATCTCTTGATTAAATAAAAACATTCTCGCCGATCGAGGTGGACAAAATCAACCAATATTAAAAAAAAACACATAATTTAAAGAAAAACAATTTCAAAATATGAAAAACACCGCTCTATTCCAGCCTAATTACGCACAACTTTGTTCAACCGTACTGTTTTTACGTAAAAATTCATACATTTCGGTACACATAGGGGATGATTATCTCAGCGCTGGCTGTGCCAGACTTCTGCGTAACCTATTTTCCTCATAATACTGTGCGCCTAATTCAACTAGAGAAGTTAGCGACACGTAGTCCGAAAGAAAAAGTACCTACCCGTTAAAAAAGAAAACACCGAAATTCTTGAAAATTGCCACATTGCTGACCATGTAAAAATCACCACTTCGACTTTCACACTCTCACTACCTAAAATATTTTAATATTTCGTAAACCACTCCAAAAACGCTTTTTAAAAATCTTTAACGATCACTCACAACATTTAAAATTAAATTTGTCAAAAAGCATAATTTTCAATAAGCACATTTTATAAAAAATTTTACTAACGGTCTGAAGTTTTACATAAAACTTGCGACTCGTTCGCACCTCGAAAACCCTAGTGTTATGTTTAATGGAAGAGAAAGAATGTGAGCATCATTATTTCGTGTCGCGACACCAGAACAGCATTTCACCTACGCGTCAGCATCAGCTTCATCCACGCTTCGCTCTCATGCGCGTCGCGTGGACGCAACCCCCCGCAGCCGCGAGGTGCGAATCGACGCCTCACGTGCTCCGATCCTCCAATCATCACTCACCTTTGACGATGTCGAAGTCCTCATTGTGCGGCGTGATGGCGAACGAGTGCGGGTCGAGCGCCGCGAACGCGTAGACGAGGTGCGTGCAGGCGAAAGGGTCCAGCGAGGTGCTGGAGAAGTCCATCGGCTCCCTCCTGTAAGCGGCCCAGCTCTCCACGTAGCACACGACCCGGGAGATGGGCGCATTCCCTTTGCCCACGCCCGGAAGGAAGCCGGCTAGTTTCCCGAAGAAGCCATTGCCGGGTCCACCTTAAAAGGAGCAATGAATTTTACATTTGAAGGGATGTGGTGAAAGACGAAGAGAGGAGAATCGTCATCAAATGAAATGAAGCGAAGACACCACGGGGAATGCCATTGATGGAGGAGGAAAATGGAGGAGAGACGTTATGTGACCTGAATGATTGGTGAGAAGATTTGGATGGACTATGTAAAACTGTGGGAGTGTGATATGGACGGACGTGATGAAGACGATATTCATAATGAAGGAATAAACCATGCCCTTGAACGGGCTTACCAGTTAGGATACCAGACTGACTAAAACAAATATCCGAGAATGAACCCGATCACTGAAAATCTAAATCATTGAGCACAGCCATTAGACGTATGAAAAGAGGCAAAAGTTATCCATAAACATTTTTTTAATTAAAAATACTTTAAATTTCATGATTTAATTAGTAAAAAAAAATTGATCACTTGTCATTTAAATAGTTTCACAAAATTTAAGAAAAGCAATCTCAATCAAAACATTTAATCCTGTAACGAAAACAAAATACTTTCCGATCAAGAATTAACACATTATCATTTTACGCGGTAATAGAGCATTTGAGAGAAAGATTCGGTAAATCACTAATCAGACTCTTCAGGACTCACCTTTGACCTTCTTCTTGATGACTCGAACCCTTTGCTTGACTCCACCACCCTTCTGCGGCGCCGTCATGACGGGACGGCCAACAGGCTTGGCGCCCGACCTGGCCACCCGGTACCAGCCGACAGGACCGGGGAGCAGACCGAAGTAGAGCGGGAAAGGTGGTGCGGCTGGCGGATAGAATCCGAAGGACGGTGGGGATGGGAGACTCTCCACGGCCGCCCTATATGGGATGCTCTCCCGGGCTCTGAGAAACAGCAGCAGCAGAAAAAGTGAAAGTCCACATGAGAAAAACCATACTGTCCATACTTTCCATCTTTTTCTAATTTAAAAATGGATGCACAGTCCTTCCACTAACTAGGATATTCTGTTTAAATACTCTCCGTAACGAAACACTCTGATCAGCAGTATTATACATTATAAAACAATTTTAATGGAGGAAAGGAATAAAAGATGTTTGAGCGTGATAAAATGGGGATTAAACGAACAAACTCGTCTGAATAAATCTCTAGGATGCTCACATTTGAGCGCTATTTACCCATTAAAACCGAATAAGTATTTCTTCTTACGACTGGTGGGAGCAAATGCTTCATGGTCCTGCACTGAGAGTTTGAACGCATTATGTGTCCTTAGGATATTTAATAATGACACAAACCCTGATTGGGAGTGCTTGTATGGTGTCACCGAGTATCAGGATCAAAGCAAGGATCAAATTAGCCTTTTTTGTGCACTCACTCTTAGATTACCGCAAATAAATACCTGGAGTCACGTCAGTGAGTTTTAACAAAGGGCTGTTGTAACTCAATTAAGTTTTTCAGGGAAAATAATCTTATGGACCGAGAATCTTGGACCCCACGATCATTTCGGGTGTCGGTTTGAAGAGGTCTAAAGCGGATTTATAAACATTTTAGTATTTAATGGACGGATTGTTCATCATTCCTAAAAACCCCTTTGTACTCGTAAGTCTCTATGGTTGGGTAGGGTATGATATACTCAAGTGTTTGTCACTTCTAAGGAATTATATTCACTCGAAAATACTCTCAAAAAGTCTTCTAGTAAATGGTTTTGGACTTCTGAAATTTTCCTGGACGAAATATTCAAGCAATAACCGCCATTAATGTATAGTGGGCGTTTATAGTAAACGCACTGCCTATTGAACAAATTACAGGAATTCTATGCTTACATAAGTGACTAAGAATGAATTTCAGCAACGGATGAAGCATATTCAGGTAAATCAACCAGTATCGTGTTCTTACCTGTCTCTGGCAGTGGGAACATGCTCCACAGCATCTCGGAGAGGAAGGGAGCGTGTTCCGAAAGCATCTTGTCTCAGCCAAACCCTGTGAATGAAACATCTAATTAAACATTTACATGCAACAAATAGTTCTATATTTTTAATACTTTTTAACTCCCACAGCATATTCAAATTAAAATTTCCATTGACATTCCACCGAAGTTCTGGAAGAGTCCTACCATGTTTTATGGAATATTATAAGTCTTGTTCCGAGAATTTGGAGAATAAGCTAATCACTCTACTAGTAATTAAAAATATACAATGGTGATTAACATTCTAGGGAATGAAGACTTTCAACCATAGAATAGAAATAATTTAAAGGACTTACCTTTTAAAGAACGATAGTTTTAGGAAATAAATAGTAATTAACATTAAAAAATTTAAACGAGTAACCATTTCTGTGTTCGGTGAGCTATGCTGCTGATAAAAATAAGATTTTAATTTTTGGTAAGGCCAGGAGTCATATTGTATTTTGCAGGCTGAGAATTTTATAATTGAGATTAGAGAACTTAATTGTAATATGCCTGTCATACTAATCGCGTCATAATATTGAGTTCGAATATTTAACTTTTACTTTCGATAATTTAACATTCCTCGAATAAAATAACTCTGATAAAGTATAGCTAAGGGACCGAATCTTTTCTTCAAAAGTTCAGAAAGTGGTATAGTGCGTAGTAAAAGTATAACATATATTCCGAGTTCCGTTTCACCCCGCGAGTGAAACTAAAATTCAGACCCCTAATTTAAGTTCATGCCGAAGAGAGAAACTTAAATTTTTACTTATTATTAATTAGCTATGAGTAAAAGAAATAATGAATCCGAACAAAAACGAAAATAATTATCAACTCGTTAAGCAGTTTTATCAGAATATTCAAGAAATATTCGTCACTCCGGACATTCGAATATCCGGATAAGCGAAGTGTGCTCCGCAATACTCGTTATCCGGATTTCATTCGCGGTCATGCACGTGATCCGAATATCCTGTTAAGAGCCACAACCCAAATTTACACGCATCCTCATGGATTCATGGATTGAAAACAAACACACGGAACAGGTACACACACGAAATCTTTGTGAAATAACTGTGATACTTGTGATACTTGTGTTTTCTGACCTTCGCCACCCAGAAAACAGCACCAATTTTTTTCTTAATTATTTAATGTTTGATTATATCTTCAAAGATTTACGTCTATCATTTCCACAAATTTTGTTTGCTCTTTTTCCTCATTAAAGGCTACACAAATCTAGATGCTTCAGAATATTTTTGTTTCTATTTTCGCTTCAGTATTTCCACAAACATTGCCACAAATGTGTTCGGTTCCCATTCACTCTCATTGACTTTTGCATCTTCTCCGCACACCACTTTCTTTTTTTCACTGCACCAGCGTAATACGTCATCGCGAAGTTGGTATCAGCAGCAGACAAGAGGGAGAGAGCGAATGGATGCACACTCACTTGTACGCGGAGGACTTGTAGGAAGGAGGCGACGGGTGATCGGGGATCCTCTCCACGGCGCTCCGCTGGAACGTCGGCGCCTCATCCTCCACCGCGGGGGCGCTCCAGAGCGGCGAGACGACGCCAAGCGCCGCCGCGACGAGCAGCGAACGCCACGGGAACATCACCTGGCCCCCAAGAGACGAAACGGACATTATATCACCGGGAAAAATTTTTTTAGAAACATATACCCTTGCCCAAAAACATCAACAACGTGAACGTCTGTCAAAAATAAGGTAAAGGGCTCATCTGCACTCCCTTCAACATGGTGAGGAATTTCAGGATATCTTGAAAGATTAGGGGATTCCTCAATCTACACGAAAAATCGTGAAGAAAGGCCTAATTCTCGAAAAATTCGGGGAGCACGGGGAGCGTAGCTCAGGTAATCGCGTGTTCAAGTGCTCGAGAAAAAAACAGAACTATTATAGAGGAACAATAAAGCTCAGGGATGTTAGCTCACCGAGACCCGAGGTTTAACGTCCTCGCCTGTCAAATTAAGAGATCGCGAGTTCGATCCCCGCCTAGGTGGGTATTCATCCACCACCTAGGGCTTTGGTGTTTGTAATTGTCCTTGTTGTTATTACATGTTTGCAATCCAATGTAAATGACAATAAACTGGCCGCTTTCGGATTACAGGTAAACAAATAAATAACTGCGGCGATACAAGCGGCAGGCGCGGAGCAAAAATTCATTGCTGAAGTTAATGCAAGTGCGACCTCCCATAACTTAGTTTTCGGAGAGTATTTCCCATTACGGTTTTTACTATTTTAAAAGTACGTGTAAGTATGTATAAGAATCAGACTTCTGGTTACAAAAGAAAAAGATAGCATTTTAAAGCACACAATAGTGTGCCAACGAAAATGCATTTGATTGCTGTATCCAGCATTACGATTAACGCTATAGGTGCACGTAAAACATTTATTGAAAGCTGCACAAAAATGAAAACTCTGAACCTGTGATATGTGTACTGGAAAGCGGTGGATGTTACCCCACTTAAATCGAGGCTGTCAGATAGCAATATCTATCAATATATCAAAGCAGACATAATATACACATCGACTTCTTTGGCGGACATGAGTATATATTTCATTCTGTTTATTCAAGCAACATGGAATCAGAATTCCACTATCGACGATCAAAAAGTAAAAAAAAATACGACAAAAATATTTTTTTACGATTAGCATGTATTTGATTTCCTCGTCGCATATCACCTTGACACACACCGCTGACAGTACATCATCAGACGATAGGGAATGTGTGCGGCCGCTTCAAGGTCACCGAGAAGCGAAGCTCCTCCGAATAATAAAGAGATTCCAGTTAAGGTTTACAAACCTTCAAACCATTTTTGGGCGGAAATTGATATGTCAAATATATTAACATAGCAGACTGCAAAGTAATACTTTCTGGAATTCAAATAAGTTGCACTGACAACCGTTTACACGAAAGTATACTTGAAATAGGCATAATGATATATAATAGAACATGTATTAAATCGAGGAAAATAGATAGAGAAGCTCTCCAATCTTAATGTAACTCCTAAAAGGAAAACATTAAATTACTGGAGGGGAAAATATAAGACAGCAACGCATTAACACTGTACCAACAGGATTAGCATAATCAATTGCGTGATTGCCGTTCTTTTCCTGCTAAATAACGGATTGTTTACTCTTATTTTTGGGAGGCATTAGAAAAACTCGTCCATCACATTAATTAATTACCAACGATTGAAGCAGCATGAGACTTAGGCTCAACTGATTTAACACAATTGTTTTTTCTCTAATGAAAAACTAGATGTGTTATGTATGCGGAACTCGTGAAAACCACCCGTGCACGCCCGATGGAACAACACCAAAGACATTCTGTTGGACCCTACGGTAATAACCATCACTAAATATGTGTGGCGCGTCGCCGGAAACCGAGATTATAAATTGTATCTTTAAAGTACGGAATGACTCCCCAAAGAAGAAATGATATTGAATAAGGAAACATCGGTTGGTAGCCTGTAATGCTCAAGGAATACCCTGAAATGTACTCAAGAGGTCAACTTTCTCAAAAGAAGTGTCGAAACCTTATTATAATTAAAAAACTGTAATACCTAATCATAATTTTCGGCTAAACGATATTTTTCTTAAAAAAATCGAGAAGTATTTTCATTAATACTTAAAATCCTTTAACTTTATTTTCATTGACAGTAAATACTAAAGTTATTTAACTAATGCGACGAGCAATGTTACAGACAAACTTTAAGAAACAATGTTACAGAATAATAATCTTTGCTAAAGTGAATTATTATGTTCCAAAAATGTAATTTCTCGAGGAAGGGAACTTTGGCGGGCCCGTAGTGAAAATCTGTAAACTTAAAGAGTACCTGTAAATTTGATCAAAAGAGAGAGCCTCGCTTGATCGAGAGATTGATATACCTCCTACTTCATATTTTGTTTTAACATCACCCAATCACAGAGATCAACCCGGAGATTGTCTTGAAGGACGAGGGTGGAGAGAATCTCATAATAAGCCCTAAGGTGCGTGAAATTAAGACATCAGGGCATGGAGGTTGGTCCCTTTTCTACAGAACGTCAAAACTTTCAAAAAATCTACTTCATTTTCCTAAACCGATCGCGGTAGTGATTTAGCTTTAGGTGCTCCGACAGCTCATGCAATTTCAAGTGACATGGACAATTATGAATACGAGCAGTATTAAAATTTAACTCCACTAACCACGCCGGAGTTATTTTAGTAGTCCGTCGCACCTCTCTTCCAGGCTACCCTGACCCTGGAAAAAAACTACTTCCTTGGCCCAACGCAAGGAGGCCGAGCTCACGATACAAATGCAAAAAGGGCAGCGAATTGTGAGGCGACTTCGCGGGGGGAGGCGAAACGGGGTCTGTTTATGCATCCAAGGCGACCCAAGACGGTTGCTAATTCCCGCGTCCTCGAGAGAAGACCCTCCTAAGTGGTAGCCGTCGTCGGTATCCTGACTCACTCGCTCAGAAAAAAGCAGAGAAGGCCGTCCTTGAGAAACACAATGGACAGATGGTGGACCTTATTTGATCGCACCAATTGGGGACCTCCTTGTAAATGCTAGTGTCCGTCGGTTTGAACAGCGTCGAGCATACATATTTCTATTTGTCATGTCCAGAATACTTATCGAGAAATTAACGCCACACTACTGTCCTATCGCGCACGTCAAGAGATGTATGTGCAAGCATGAAACACTCACAATATAGGTACGACAATGCTTTAAAGTTCACGATCAAATTCTCATTACGGGCGAACCGGTTTCACGCTATAAGCTAAATGGATTTCATTAATGCGGAAGAATTATTTTCCTTCGTGTATCTCCATCTGGAAGGTAATTTCAAAACAAGTATAGGCAGATAAGTAATTCGGTAACTAAAACCAAATTTTTTTCCAATTAATAACCAGCTGCGCTAATTTCTAATGCCAGTTGATGATCATAAGTTCACTGAAGACAAAAGATTACATTGAACTATGATTTAGATGAGCAGCTTTTGAGAAATTAAGCTTCTATTTTATTCTTTAACCAGGTTTGGAAATAACTTATGTAAATATGTGATTTTCTTCTATCCACACGGAAATAACTCAAATATTTTATGAAGTATAAACAACTTTACCGAAGAGCCTAAAGGTACGTGATGGGAATAATTTAAGGGTGAAGGCAAAGGAATAATTACGAAACGCAAGTGACGGAAAGCTAAGAACGAATTAAGGCAGGGGCCAGGATTGCGTTAGCGGCTGTTAGAAACCAATCCCAAGGTTAATAATTTGAAATGATAATGAGCCAATATTTAACACAATTCCTGGCCAATTACGCAGTGCCTGTAAAAACGCTACCTCCTACTTTTGGGAGTGGAAAGCAATACAAATGACGCGCAAACAAATGTTCGCAGGTGGTAAAATATCGACCCAGAATAAATTTCGTCGAGGCGAAATGTTTCGCACGACCCTCCTCATGGACGCCCCACTCCTTCCCGCCCCCCTCTTCTCCATCCTAAACTCCATTCGAGTTACGTCATCTTATGGGCTTATGACGTGTTTTAAATCCTTATAGTTTCCCACCCCCACCCCTTCCTCTAGTAACCTTTGAAAAGTGGTTAGGGGTAGGAGGGATGGAACGGCAACACGTTCTTCACGAGCCGACGGCCGTGACATCACGAATTGCGAAAAGACGACGATCCAGAAAAATCGACGTTTCCGAGCACGCAGACACGATTAATTCCCTCGAAGGGAGGCAAGGCACGGGGACGCGTGGAAAGAGGGGAAAACTCGGCAAACGTGTGCAAGGGTAAGAAGGGCAGAGCACGAGGGTGCGAAGGGACACGGAGGAGAGGAGCCTTGACACTACCCTGACTTGACTGAGGGCACACTCCGTCAGCTCATCGTCACATCTTGGAGATGGGAGACGGAGAAATGCCGAAGCTCTAGTTGTTACGCTCGCTCGCTTCCAAATGCGGACGTGTGGCCACAGATCATATTCTTCTGCCATCAAAATAAGCCCCGGGAGGTGGTCCCTCTTCAATTAGCGACCGCCTTCAAAAGCTGGCTACAAAACGTTACTACAGTGAGAGATGTATCCCCGATGATCAAAAACTACTGTCACAAAATGGAGGATGATAAGGGATCGTGGAGAAACATAGAGAGTGCCCAAAAGTTTCTGAATGTTACGTCCATGATCTGAGATGTAATGCTCCAATTTTCACTTTGATTAGTTTAGGAGGGAGATCATATTGCGTTTTTTTTCACGTTGGAAAGGCTATGGGCATGTGTACCATCATAGATGATCATAAAACTTTTAATGTTTACGGCACTATGCTAATGATACATAAATCAAAAATGAAGAATTTGGGATAGATACTATTTATTGCAGACAGAATTTTTCCTCCCGCCCTACATTTCATAAAACTTTTAGCGACCAACATAATTAACTGCAATATTGAGAGAAATCTCGAGATATCATTTCTATATGCCCATGTATTGCTCTCTATTTTATACTGGCCTATTACATCGAATATGGGATGAAACGAATTTTAGCGAATATTTTATGTATTTAGACAGTTATTCCTAGCACTGTCACGATCATAATTCTTTTTCACGAATTTTCATGCTCCGACGGTTTTCACACAGATGGAATCGAGGAAGAATAAAGCGAGAACATAATGAAGCACAAACCGCAGAAAAAGTGAAAAACAAAAGAGGAATTAAAGCACAAACTCAACCTGTTACTATGAATATCAGCTACTTCTACCGATACTCTTCACCTGTATCATAATCAATTTCGCTAGTCATTAATGTCACTATTGATTGATTGTGAACTTCTGTTCACAAAACAATGAATTGCTATGAAGATTCATTAGTAAATTTGACTAAGAGTAACGCTTGTTTTTTTACAAACCGGCTTCGTCTTAACGTATCTCATACGTGAAAATCATCCTGTGTGCTCTGTACATTCTTCAATTCTCCTTGCCTCCTACGAGATATCATTGGAGACCTTGAACCGCGACAATTCGCGAAGGTTCGTGGAAGTTGAATCTTCAGATCTGTTGTCGTGACGGTCCTTCCTCGCGAAAGATCACATCGAAATGCGTTCGAGGAAATAAAAATCCAAAGGAAAGTCACGGAGCTACAAGGGATTCCACTCTACCGTAGTGGAATCTCGGCAGAAAAAAAGAAAAGATTTCGGCTGGAGAGGAGGGCGTCAGCAAGGGACGCAGGGCGAGGCATTAATTCCCAAGAGTGGTCACAAACCGTTCTCGATAAGAGTGATGGAGGAACAAGAAAAGGAAAAGAGGAAGAATTTGTAAAGACATGGACAATTGGTCACGACGAGATGAGAGGAACACGAGAAATCTCTTAAATAACCATTTCCATGGGACAAAAGAAAGGAAAACTATATCGAATTTTTACTGCGAATATTGGCAGAGTAAGCTTCACTAGACTCCCAGCACCCATAATATTCAAGGTCTTTCCAGATGGCAGTCTGTAGACCGGGGAGGATGGAATTCTGTCTTTCTTCTTTTACAAGGATACTTCGTGATTTTTAATTCCAGAGCTTCGCCCATCGAACAAAGCATAGGCTTTCAGTCACGACCACGGAGAACAATAATACCTCTGCTCTCTTTCTCACCCAAGAATTAAAAAGAAACATTACTTTCCATTGTAAGAGAAAGACCGAGAGAAAGAATAAAATCCAATGACACCACAGGGCATTGGTGATATTTCTGGGCAAGATAAATAAACAATTGAGGTTTATTAGAGTATATTTCATTATATCGGATTTTATTCCCCCTTTTGTGCTAGATTACACCGTTTTACCTAGTAATTACGTCACCAACTTATATTTTCAGCTACGATGTTCCACACTGATATTAATGAAAAAAATGTTCCATAAATTATTAAGAATCGAGTCAAGAAAAGGCGGGGACCCCCGAATTGTTTCCCTTAATCTAGCTCGATAGTATAATATTTAACGAAGAAATGAAAAAATCGCGCATATAACCGTTTTATAACATCGACCCGAGTTTTCACTTGGGTTATTTAATCAAAATAAATTTAATTTAAACCTCGATACTTAAAAAAAGAATTTTTTTAGTGAGAAATGGCCAAAATTTCCACAAATCTGATAAATTTTCCCTCCATCCTCATCGGGAAACTCTTTTGGGAATATGCGGTTGCGAGACACAAGCATATTCCCAAAAAGGTTTGCATTCGCAAATGCAAGTGCATTGCGAAGTAATAATGAATAATCGAAAGGAAAATAGAATGCATCAAATTTTAAAAATCAGTTCTTTTTAATATCGGCTGCATTGTGGGGTGATGAAAACTAATAAAAGGTAAATCATAAAAATAAGCAAGCCGGTATTTCCTTCAGTGATGATGATAGGGCCTCAAATCCCTAAAATTAAACCAAATGTATTCGATTTGAAATTGTGGTGTATAAGCTTTTTATCCAGTCTGATTAGTAATAGAGTTAAACTATATGGAGAGGATATTCTTGGGGAGTACCAGTGTGGATTT